>NDGN011340081.1:0-16573 GCA_002564285.1 Tympanoctomys barrerae | reverse complement strand
ACTCAGGCTCTTGCACTTGCCAGGGAAGTGCTTATTCCACTGAGCCATCTCCCCGGCCCCTTAGACTACTTTCTGGTCTGGTGCATCTCTATCATGTTCCCTGTCCCCTCAGCAGGCAACCCTGAGGTGATAAACACAGGAAGGTTCTAATCCCCTTCTTCGTTTGCTGAGTGACCTGGAATTTCCTGTCTGCAAAATCAGCTTCATCAACACCTAATGTTACAGAGCTGTCTGGGGATTTCTGGGAGTTGCTGGGTTTCTCTAGGTCTCATCCCAGGGCCTGGCCTGACATGTGGCAGGCACTCCTCCTGTTAAAGACAAGAAAGCTAAAGAACAGAGAGGCTCGGTAACTTGCCTGAAAACACACAGCTGGGGAGTGAGGGAGCCAGACTCTGAACCTGTGTCTGTATAACTTCACAACCTGAGCTGCTACCCAAGTAAGAGTTCCACGAACAGGAGTTATTAGTACTGCATTATTTGCTACAGGTTTTATATTTAGGAACTAAGACCTTTTTAAATTGACCAGGCTGTCCTTGGATCTTTGATTCTCCTGTCTCAGTCTCGCAAGTAGCTGGGATTACACATGCAGACTACTGCAGTGTGTCCCTTTGCTGTCACAAGAGTAGTTGCTTTTTGGAAGGTCCGGTCACCAGCACATAGGAAGCTGGATCCTGGGCTCCTCCTGACAGAGCCATTCAAGCTGAGTGCATGCTTTGCCTGCAGGGTGTGTGTGTGTGTCTGTGTGTCTGTGTGTCTGTGTGTGTGTGGATGTGGGCCACACCATCTTTTCCCTTCCAAGTCAGCCTGCAGCCTGCAGCGTTAGGGAGGGGGTGGCCACCACTGGTGGGTGCAGTAATTTTATAGGAGGGGACCAGAAAAAAGCAGAGCAACCTCAGCGTGGCAGGCCCTGAGGTCAAGGCTATGTCCTTGCAGCCCCACCAGGGTGCCACAAGGTGTGTGCATTCATTTCCCAGAAAGTCACTCCTGAGATAAACAAACACAACCGCTTGTCTCCACTGTACATTTTAATGAACTGTTATTTGGGGGGCAGTGATTGCAAATTATAAATAAGAGGAGACAATTCAGGAAAAATCAGAGGCAGTGATTAAGTATTGAAAATGCACGCTGCCTTAGAAAGGCTGGGTTGTAAGGTTACTGCGCCCTGTCCACATCCCCCGGGGAACAGCCATGAAGCAGGGGGACAGCCAGGAAGTAGTTGGTTACCCTGATCCAACACCCCTTTGTTGCATGAGCTGGGGGCCCAGGGAACAAGGCCCCTCCCCTGCCTGGAAAGGGCTCACAGCCTCACTGGTCCCAAAGCCAAGAAGTTATACACAATCCTCCTGCCTCAGCCTCCTAGAGTGCTGGGATTGTGCCAGTCTCAGCCTGCAAACTCTTGCATAGGTCACTGCTTGAATCTTAAGTGGGACTCTGTGGCAAAACCCACGACAACAAGGGCCCCTGCCTCTCTGCCACAGCTCGGAGGGAGCTTCTCTTGTCTCTCACAGGCCTAAGGCATCCAGGAGCAGGAGCTCCTGGCCCCATCAAAATCCCAAGGTGAGTGTGGTGACAGAGGCTGAGTCGAGAGGATTGCCACAGCTTGAGGCCAGCCCGGGGTACGAAGTGAGTTCAAGACCAGCCTGAGCTGCATAGTGAGACTCTGGTTCAAAAAGACGAAAGAAGGAAAGAAAAGAACAAGAAAGAAACGCCACCAGTCTTGCCCAGCCATGCCACAGCACAGATGGACACAGAGGCCTAGGGAGGGGTAGGAATAGGTAGGACTAGAACTCCCAGCTGTGGACTCCAGACTTGAGGCTCTTTCATTGTTGTTTCTTTGTTTTGTTATTTTGAGACAGAGTCTCACTATGTAGCCCAGGTGGGCCTAAACCTCACAGTGATCTTCTGGCCTCAGCCTCCCTAGTGCTGGGACTAGTGGTCAGTGCCGTGAGGCCCGGCTTTAGGATCTTGGCCCTGCAGGATGCCGGCTTTAGGATCTTGGCCCTGCAGGATGCCAGTGTGCGAAGCACTAAGGCCTGGTGTCCTGTGTCACAGCACCTGACGGCACCTCAGCCAAGCCAACTTTTCCCTTCTGCTATGGAGCACGTTTTTGAAAGTATCGTTTCTACCCCTTTCCCTCAACACCAGGGCTACCGGGAAGCCACTTGCATGGGAGTCAGCAGGCCTGGATTCAACACCAGCTCCCAGCCAGGACAAACTGTGGTCCTGCCTCAGTTTCCCCACCCACATAATGCACCATATAATGCAGTGGCTAGCTTTCAACGCAGCTTACACAATCTTCTTTCCAGAATGGGCAAGCAGAGAGTCCGGCAACTCCCGGGCCAGGCCACTCTGGGTGTTTGACAGCCTGAGATTCCTGCTGAGGATGGGGCCAAGGGCTCCCAACACCTTGGGCACTTCCAGGTCTTTCTCTCCTGCACCACCTCTCCAATTGCCTCCTCAGCTTCCTGATGAGTACAACCTTGGATCCTTTCTTTTCTTTTTCTTTTTTGGCAAAACCGGGGATTGAACTCAAACTGAACTCAGGCCCTTTCGCTTGCCACAGAAGCGCTTATTCTACTGAGCCATCTCCCCAGCCCCTTTTCTTTGCTTTCATTGAAGAATAAAGGGTTCTCTAGGGTATTTGGCTAGCCCTCCACTTTACAGATGGAAACACTGAGGCTTCCCCAGGATTACTTTTTACGTGGGGTTCATTTTCTGGAGCAGAGATCCTGGCCGTATTGTTACCAGGTGGAGAATCCTGTGGGGCTTCTCTCCAGGTTCTTTTTTTTTTTTTTAATTATTATTTTTAATGAATCTGGTTGTTACAGGGTCTCACCAGGGCTGGGATTACAGGTGAACGCCACTACTCCCAGACTCTGTGGCCAGCTCCATGGAACCAGGGGTGGGGGGTTGGGGGATGGGAGGTGGGGTTGGCTGTGGTGCTGGGTATCAAATAGAGGTCCCTGTGCTTTCCTAAGCTGGCACTTTAGTCCACTGAGCTATCTCGCTGGCCCCATCTCCAGATTCTTGGTGCCCTGATAAGAGTTAGACAGGACACCCAGAAAAGGGGTGACAATGGCTGATGAACAGGCCCTGAGGATGAAGGCCTGAACTTTTGTACCCAAAATTCTTAGATTGGCTTCCACCTTATTAAAATAAGGGAATGGGGCAGTTTTCCTATCAAGAACTCACATGCCCAGGCAAGGTGGCTCATGCTTATAATCCCAGCACTCAGGAGGCTGATGCAAGAGAATCTTTGAGAACTTAAAATTAGCCTTGGGCAAGACATAGCAAGACTCTGTCTCAACCAACCACAAAACAAAATTCACTGTGCCAGGTATAAACTGGCCAATGGAAAACCTTGTTTGGTTTCCAGCAATATGTAAATGAAGGATCAGAATCTTCATCTTTTGATTGGCTGTGTCCTCATGCAAATAAAAGATTAAAAATAGCATCTTCTGATTGGTCCTACATCAGATTCAGCTAAGGGACTGAGAACGAAGCTTTCTGGTTGCTTCTATACAGTGTGCTTAGGAGCCGTGGAATCATTTTGGGTCCTGTGTTCTGCACGTCGTCTGGATTTTTATGAATTTTTACACAAGCCACCCATTTAGTTGTCCTGTTTGCCTCCACCCTAATCTCCCTCCTTACCATCCATAGGACTAAACTCTGGATTCCTAACTTTTGAAATGAAGTAATTTTGCTGAATTTGTAGATTCATGTTCCTGACTACAAAACATTGCGAACTGATTACTAACACACCGTTAAGCCCTTTCTGAGCCTTGTTTATCTCCCTTTTCAAGAGAGAGTGCTCTTTCCTCAGGTAGCAAGCAGTATCTTGTTAGAAAAAAAAAATTTTTTTAAAGCAGTTAAACATACATTGCTAGAATAAGCTTTTATTTTCATTGTGTCCATTTAAAAATTTTTTGCAGTAGTGAAGATTGAACCCAGGGCCTTCATGCTAGGTTACAGCAACAGCCCTTTTTCATTTTGAGGCAGGGTTTCACTAAGGTGCTATACTGTCCAGGATGGCCCCTAACTTTTTATCTTCCTGTCTCAGCCTCCCAGAGTGCTGGGATTACAGGCATGGTCCAACACTCCTGGCTGCTTGTGTTTATTTAAAGCTTACTTGCTATTTATAGTAGCATGATGCCTTGTTTCCATTTATGGTATTGATATATCTTTTTTTTTTTTAAATCTCATTTAAGTAAAACGAAACATAAAATAAGAGCTGATTGAAGGCAAGTTATTAAGTAGACAGCCATTCGCTCCAGGCCATGTTCTCTGTGGAGGCAGAATGGCTGAGGTCTGGCAAACTCAGCCCTGGAGCTGCAATTTCCCTCCCAGCTGGGCGTGTGAGTTTTCTTGCTGCCTACATTTGAAAAAGCTTTTGTTTTTTGGAGACAGGGTCTCACTGTGTGGTTCAGACTGTCCTGGTGGCCATCCTCCTGCCTCAGCCTCTGGCCTGCACCTCCCCAGCCTACGGTGCCCACCAGCTCTGGGTTCCCTTTCTCCTTCTGCACATTCCTGGGCACCTTGACCACAGGACACCACACAGCCACCATCCTGGGTTAGCACAGGGCCTGTGCGGCTCCCAGTCTCTCCTCACCTCTCTTCTGATGGCTGCAGGGCTTGTCCTTATCCACATTTTAATAGCAATTCCGCTGCAATATTGTTAAAGCAATTCTGCTATAACAATTCGGCTAGGAGAACTTTCACTCGCAGTGATCCTCACTTTCCCCAGTCACTCAGGGAGCTGGCTGTAGAGACAGACATCTCCGAAGTCCCTACAGGGACATAGCTGTTTCCAGCAAGGTGGGCAAGGAAAGGTAGCAGCTCTCTGCCCTTCAAAATGCTGCTCTGTGGCCTGGTGGCCCGTTGCCCACAAGGGAAGAGAGCGGGCCATGCGGGCGGCTCTGGTCTCATCTCTTCACTTGGGCAGCTACCAAGCGTGCCTGGGCTGTCTCTCTACTTTGATCCACAGGCCTGAAGCTGGTTAACAGAGAAAGCTCAGAGGTTAACAGCTTCTGAATTGTGCAGCAGGGCCTGGGGAGGAGGTGCCACCGCGCCAGGAGTCCAAAGATGAAAGGCTAAAACCTTCCCACACCCCCGCAGCGCTCCCACTCCGGCGGGGACCGACTGCCTCGGGGATCACGATCACGTCCTCTGCGCGGAGAAGGCTCTGGTTCCTCCTCGTTGGAGTGCCGTGGTGGCCAGTCCCCGGCCGTCAAAATGCGACCCTCCGCAGGACCACAACAGGCACTGCTGGCGGGTAGCGGGATCTGAGAGTGGAGGTCGTCAGAGGATCTCGTCCCCAACTCCTTCCTGAGTCGGCCTGGGGCTGAGGTGTCGCGGGAAAGCTCCCAGAATAAATTCTCGGCTCCAGCACCCCCCCCCCCCGCCACAGTACACCTTTCGAATTGAAGGGGGGCTCGGGAAGGGCTCAGATGCAGGCTGCGGAGGTGGGCGGAGGGCTGCCCCGAGGACCCCCGAGCCAGGCCTGGGAGCAGCCAGCTGAGGGAAGACGCGCGGGTCTTCCCCGCGGCCACCAGAGTGAGCTACGCGGCGGCAACTGGAGCCCGTGGGGAGGAGATCGGGGGCCGAGCGGAGGGCGGGCGCAGGGCGGGGCCGGGAGGCCGGAGGTGTGGCCGGGCTGCGGCGGCCGCCGGCGTCTCAGCTCCCGGCTGCGCGGCGGACGCAGCGCCGAGCGATCGCCGCGGAGCCCAGCGAGGCCGCTGGAGCTGAGCCCCAGCCCCGGCCCCGGCCCCGCACCAAGCGCCCGCACCGCCCCCGCTGCGGTCCAGGTCACGCCGTCGCCGCCGGGCAGGAGTTGCGCGCATCGGTGCAGGCAAAGTTTCCCCGCCGCCGCCGGCGGAGTTGGCAGGGTCCCGACGCTGAGGAAGGTAGGGTCCCCGCCCCTCGGGCCCCACCGTGCTCCCCGGGCCGCCACCGCGCCCTGCCCCGCGACTGTGCGCCCGGAAGGGAGGGTGTATAGGTGGCACGGGGTTTATGCACCATCCCGGGAATCGCAGGGACCAAGTTCTGCTCAAACTAGCGTGAGGAGAGTGGGGGTGCGGGGGAGACGCGCCCCCTTGCCCGGAATCTGCGCGGGCCGGCGGGCTTGGCCCGGGACAGGTGCAGCACCGCCCTGGCGTCTTGCGGTCGCGGTGGAGACTGGGGCTCGGGAGAGTGGCCGGCGGCGTGGCAGGTGGGGGTTCGAGATTCGGGGTTCTGCTAGGGCTGTACTGGAGAGGCGGTGCACCCCAGGCCATTCCGTAGGGGCCTGATCGGGAGCAGAGCCGGAAGCCCGCGGGTAAACCTGCGGGGGAGGCGGTGGCACAGGGCTAAAACCCTGATTTCGCCCTGTCTGCGGGGTCCTTCGCGGAGGGCGGGGCGGGGGCTCCGCGCTTTCACCCGCACCTCAGTTCTTCCCCGCTGTGTGTGTCTAGTTCGGAGATGCGGGGGTTCTGGAGGTGCCAGGTGGATCTGAGGCTTGGGCGAGACTGATGGAGAGGTGGAGAGGGGTTGGAGAGGGGGTGGAGAGGGTCGGGAGCCCGCGGGGGCGGGGGGGGGGGGAAGGAGGCTGGGCTTGGTGTGTTCGCGCCCGCTCCGGTCTGGCTGGATGGAGTGGACCTGATACCGCCAGGGGGCGCACTTCCCGGCCACTTGGCCACGGAGGCAAGCGCAGGGTTCTCTCTGGAGACTGTCCGAAATTCAGGATCGCAAACCACTGACCCTAACCACACCCAGATAAACGCGGGGCCCCCCGGGTGGGGCATACTCGCGTCACCCCTAAAGAACGTAGAAGAGGGACCCAGAGCAGCCCGCGTACCTCGGCCAGCGTTGGAAAGACCAGCTGTCAGGAGGTGGGCTTTCTTGGGGGGCAGCCGACAGAGTGAGAGGAGTAGTAAAAGTTCATCCTGTCAAGGTGGGGGCAAAAGACTGTGGCCGCGAGCGGAAAATCAGTGTAGAGAGCGTGGGTTGGAGCCTTAACTTTTCGGGGTTTCCTGAAGTTGCCAAACCCAAAGTGGAATGCATTAAGGTCCCAGGATCTGGCACATGACTGCACGTGGTGGGTTGGGGACCTGGGATATGGGGGTACATGAGGGGTACACACTTACCTGCAAAGGGTGGATTCAGCGGCTGCCCGCAGAAGTGTCGCTTTCTCAGCACTTCACCTCTTAGGGTCTGGGGTCCCCGGGCACGCTGGTCTCCTCACTGCACGGGTACTGGTGGGAACCTATCCTGCCCTCCCTCCGCAACCTTCGTTTTGAGTCTGTGGGTACCTGGGCTTTGGGAAGGGGAGGTGGCTGCTGGTTTCTGAGAATTGTCGTTTTTTGGCCTGTGTGGGGCTGTTGGGTGTGGAAGGGCCGCGCTGGGAACAATTGCCTCTCCTTTCTCTCTAATTTTCACCCTCCTCCCTGCACCCCCCTTCCCAAACACACAAAGGAGAAAAGCAGAGATCTCGAGGGAGACAGACGGTCTTAGTTTGGCCGGGGGATGTTTTCACTCCCAGAGGGGCAGTGTGGGTGCCCCTCCCCCTCTGCGTGCCCTCCTCTTCTCACGTCCTCGGAGTCCCCCGAAAAGGCGGTAGAAGTGGGGCGTCCCTAAGAGAGAGGGAGGTGAGATGAGGTTCTTGCAGACTCCAAATGTTTTTGTTGGATGCTACCAAAATGCCCCGGGACAATGTTGCTACTGGAAAGATCAACAAGATTCTGACTTTGAATAGAAGAGCGGGAGGAGGAAGGGGAGAGAGGAAAGGGTGGGGAAGCCCCTCGTCCCTGGATTTGTCTTTAAGACATTCCTTGGGGCCAGAAAACAAAAGGAGGTTTTTGGGTTTTGTTTTGCTTTTAGTGCCTCTTGTTTTCCTGCCGGGAGGAGCCTGCCTGAGCAGCCCTCCCTTGCGGCCGGAGCTCCGGGCCTGGGGCCCCTGGGGGGCTAGCAGCTTCTGGTTTCTGCCCCCTCTCTCTGCTCCTCACCCACTTCCCACCTGTGCTGAAGGAAGAGACCCCAGGCCCTTGCAGATGCCCTCTTGCGTGCAAGCTCCAGGGCAAACACCAAGAGCTCTGATTCAGCAGAATTTCCAGTCTTTGGGTACTCTGCCTCCCTACCACAACCCCCAAAATGGGAGTAAATTGGCGAAGGCTCCAGGCCACATCCTAAGAAACAGAAGTCAGTCCCTACTGGGCTGTGGGACATATTGGGTTGAATCCGGGCGAACCTTTGGCTCTGAAGAAAATCCCCTGCCAACCTGGAAATAGCTCTCTGAGTTCCTGAGTGACAGTTTAGGGGTTTGGGAGTGGGTTGCGGGCCAGAGTGGGGGTGAGGGGCAGGGACAGGGAGGGAGCACAGAGGCAAAGGATTGAGGATTTGTTGGAAGGGGGTCTGGGTAGTGAGGAGATAGCAGATTTTTTTTTTTTTCTTTTTAGTGGAACGGGGAACCGAACTCGGGTCCTTGCACTTGCCAGGCACTTATTCTACTGAGCCATCTCCCTGCCCTCCAATGAGCAGATTTGACTGTCCAGACTTCAGATCACCCAGGTGACCTGGGGACTGCCATTTCCCTTTTTGACTCTACCTTCCCAATCTGTAAATGAGGGCATTGAGGTGGACAGGCCTTGCAACTTAGAGCCAGCAAGCTCACCTTTGGGGTGCTGTCCAGCCCCTCTGGGTGCTGCCTGTGGTCCAGTGGAGGAGAATGCCTGTCCTGGCTGGCTGGCCCTTCTTGGCAAAGTTACAGCAAAGCCCCAGCCTGAGAACCCTCTGGATTCAAACCCCAGTCCTATATAGTCTTTGGCTTGGTTTGATAAAACATTCAGAGTTTGGAGGCAGAAAGGGCCTTGGTGGTGACCAGTTTCTACTAGGAGCCCCACGTCCCTCTGCAAGCTCCTCTGTCTAGGTGCCTGGGAAGAGCCAGTGTTGGGGGGCTGGAGTGTAAAATTTGGGGACCCCTTCCTCTGCAGCGGGTGGCTCTTCTGGCCTGATTTCTTCAGCACCGGGAAAGGAAATCAGGAACATTTGTCCACGCGGCTGGGACACAGCGAAGGGAGGGGAGCTTGGAAACCAGCACTTTGGTCCCACGGAGCAGATGATGCTGGCGATCTGCAACCTGATGCCACTGAGCTAACGTGCCAGCTTGGGCTCCTCCTGCCGCCCAGGCTGGCACCTTGGACCCACATCAATGCTCCATCTGATGGGAGTGGGGCCCCTAACAAGACTCTTGGAACGGAGAAGCACAGCCAGGCACTGCGCCCCTGGGTCTGCAGCTGGCGAGCGGGACTTTCATCTGGGCCTTGTTATCGGATGATCTGGCCTGTTCATCTCTGCACCCAAGATCTCTCGGCTAATTAGTGCGTTAGGCAGCTCGGAGATGAGCAACAACACGTTCACAGGCTGGGGATGTGGACGTGCACAAGGACAGGCAGTGCGGAGGGTGGAGAGGTCCTAGGATGAGGAGTTTTCAGACCTGCGTTCCAGCCCCGGACCTCGTACAGGTACACCTGTGAGAGCTTGGCTGAGTCTCCAGCTGTCTGTGAGACTCAGTTTCACTGTTTCTTTAGAGGAATCGCCACATGGTGGTTAGAGTTCCTGAGTGCCAGTGTTGGCCATTCCTGTTCATGTTTTGTGACCTTTAGTGCCTAGTTTCCCATCTGAAAGGGACTGGCAATGAGCTAAAACTTGGAAAACCCTGGGCCCAGTGCATAGTAAGTGTTCAACTTTGGTTCTTGTTGATATCCTGGGCCAAGCTGTTGTGTAAGATCTGCCTTGGGGACAGAAGCCCAGAGTGAACCGGCTGCTTCCTGGGTCCTTTCCCTTCTCGGCCTCTTTTGAGGGTCCCTTCCTGAGTCTTGTGACTGGTCTCCTGTAGCCCTGTCCTGGTGGCAGGCAGCCCAGGCTGACATCACTGAAAATACCTTGGTTTTTGGCACTCAAGGGATGATGTTTCGTCAGCCAGGGCTCGCCCTCTCCCTTCCATGCTTTGTTGCCACCCTTCGCTATAGTGCGAAGACCATATATACCATGATGAATTTAAGCTGATAGACAACTCCCAGATTCACCCGAATGAGGTGTCCACTTCAGAGACACTTACCAGTCAGGTGCAGCGGCTGTGCTGCTTCACCTCTGGCTGGCCTGCTCCCCTTTTTTATGTTTTTGCCCTCAATCTGTGCAGGGATGCGTGCTGGGCCTGGTCTGAGGTCTGAGGCTTTGGGTTTTATCAGTGGTCTGGGCTGGGGCAGCTTCCTCCTGCTGTTTGGGAGAGGACCTGCCAGGTTCTTTTCATTCTGAGAAAATTGTTGCCCTGAGCCACCCCGATGATCCTGATGGGGGCGGACACATGGGATAAGGGACATCGTCAATTCCAATGCAAGACTGATGTAGCTGTTGATCTATTTTATAGATTACAGTGAAGCTCGGAAAAATTAAGAGTCACTAGTGGAGCTGGGCTTTGTTCCTGTCCTGTTTGCTAAACCAGTACTGATCCCTCCCGTTCTATCCAAGACCTTTGAAGCTCCAGGTCCTCAGGAATGCTCCCTGAGATGTGGCCAGGCCTCCCTTCTCCGCACTTTAGATCATGAGTGGGACTCATGACCATCCAAGACCCCACTTTGCCCCCTGCATGGGAACGAGGAGGGAGAAAGGTTTTAATGGGGTGTGTTGCCCCAGGTCTGGATTTGAAATCTTGTTTCTGCACCTCCCTCTCTGAGGCCTTGGGTTCATCGTCTGTGAAAATGTGAGCCACAGCATCAGTGACAATGTTGAGCTGAGTAACATTGGCAGTCACAGCAGGTTGTCCCAGGATGACAGGGGTTGCATAGTAGGTTCGAGTCTCCTGGTGCTGCTTTAGCTTGGCCTCGGGTCACACAGACCCAGGCTGATGGTGACTTCTCCGTTTTTTTTGGTTGTCTCTTCCAGAGCTGTGACTAATATTAGAGTCACTGCAGGGGTGGATGAGGGAGAGGGGAGAGCCACTCTGGCACTCCGCGCTTCAGGCCAAAAGGTGACAGGTGTCCCTTCAGTTCAAGTGCATTGGCTAGAACTGCCTCATGTTCCCCAACTAGCCACAAGGGAGACCACACAGCTAAGGAAGGATGTGGACATTTGAAGGTACCACTTCCTGCTTGGGGTAAAGGACAAGGTACCCCAGGCTTCCGGTATAGATCTGTCCTGGCCCTCAAAGCATCGAGGCTTCCTTTCCTAATAATCTCTGATATGTGCTGTGCATTATAGATTAGAAGTGATTTCTAGGCAGATCATGTCGTGTGTATAATAGTGGAGGAAGGTGAGGCCACAGAAGGGCACAGAGCCAGGCCCAGGACCTTCAGCCCAGGATGCCATGGCTGCCACTGGCTTAGGGAGATGTGCTGGCCCAGAGAACCCTAGGAGAATGTCTTCCAGAACTTTCTAGAGCCTACTGCTGCTACTGGCTCCTGTGCCCACTTCTAATGGTGGGAGAATCTGTGTGCAGAAGGGTGAAGGGTTGGGGAGGGGAAGCTGGGGGAACTTTCTGGAAGCTGAGGAAGAGGGAAAGGTGTGACACGAGAGAAACCATAGTTCTAGAGGTCATGATGAGAGCTCTAGGAGGTGGACCTCACATATTCCTGAAAGATTGGTGTATATTTGGTTCCTGGGGTGCTGTCGCCCCCAAAACACACATGGGATTCCCCATGGTTTCTGTCCTGCCTGTGCAGCCTCCCTATGCCCCGTGTGTCCTGTGGGTTGGGCTGGGAAGCAGAGCAGGCTCGCTGAAGGCTATGTGGCGCTTTTTTTCTGGGGATGGGAAGATTGCCAGACCCAGAGCCGAGCCCCAAGCTCTCTCCTCAACACTTGGACATTGCCGAGCGAGCTGCTTCTGTGTGCTCCATTGCAGAATGGCCAGAGCGCAGCAAAGCCGTGAGGCAGGTCCAGTGCCTGGCTAGTCGGAGGGGCTGGTAAGTTTGCAGAGCCTAGGACACGCTAAGAGTATGCACAATTCAAGAACTCAGAGTCAAGGGCTGGGGAGGACGGGGAGGGACCTGGCCCCATCCCTGATGGCCTCGGACTGTGGTCAGAAACTAAGGTTAATGTTTAAATTTTAGAAGCAGCATTACAGGAAAAGATACATGGCCACGAATCCCCTCAAAACCCAACTCTCGCTTTGAGCATGCTGCTGCCATTCCTCTTGCCACTCTCTGAAGCTCTGAAGTGCTCTTTTCCAGAGTGTCTTTAATTGTGCTGTCCTGGCCGCGTGGGTGGATGTCCTGAGTCCATTCATGGTCATTTTGGCTTGGGGAAGAGCCAAAAACTACATAGTGCCAAATCCAGTGGAGAAGGTGAATGAGGATACTGTCGTGTTTTTTGAGTGATGGCATAAGTGTTCTCTCAGCCTCTGCTTGCAGGAATAGTTGAGCGGCTCTCTGGGGATGTGTCTTAGCGCAGTAATTTGTGTGTGTGTGTGTGTGTGTGTGTGTGTGTGTGTGTGTGTATTTAGTACAGGGTCTACAGGGTGTACACAGATCGGACTTGTAGTGATTCTCCTGTTTTCTGCCTCCCAAGTGCTGGAATTACATGTGTGCGCCACCATACCCAGTCTCAATCACCATCTCAGCAAGCCCCCAAAACAGGGCCAGCACCACATGCCAGAGACCGAACCCTGACCCCTGTGTTTGCCTAAGCAGGTACTTTAGTCCACTGAGCTATCTGGCTGGCCCTCCGTACAGATTTTTTAAATTGAAACAGACACTGTATTTTTTGATCAGCCCTTGTACAGTTTCCATTTGAAATGCGAGAAGGAACCAGAGCTGTCTGCCCAGTATTAGGGACTTGGGGGCCTCAGCTTGTGGGGGATGTGGTGACAGGCTCCCTGCCACCGGCCCCACCCCCTGCATCACTGCTCTCCTTCGGGGACAGATTGCTGCAGGCTCTCGCTGGCCAAGTGTGCACAGCTCCCGGGGGAGCAGCCCCACGGCCACCTGCTGCATGACATTCAGGCTCTTGGCAGGGCCAGCCTGGCACTTGCTTCACTCAAGGGCTTCTTGGGGTTTTAGCCCCCAGCAGAACAAGGCTTCCTGGGGACTCAAATAGCAGTGCTCCCCAGGGACCACATGTGGGCTGGGCACAGGAGTGGCCAGGAAGAGAGGGGCTTTCCAAGCAGCATCTGAGGGTACCCATTTCTACCTAGCCTAGTGGGCCCTTGTCCCTGGGAGCATGGGACACTGCCAGCCGCACTGCTGGCCCCATCCCGGCAAGGCACCCCAACTCTGGATGTTTCCGAGCAGCACTGGTGTTGATGCCTGTGTCTTGGCTACTTTCCTCCTTATTGGGACACAGAACCCCACACCTGCAGCTTAAAGGAGAGCTTTCTGTGGCTCGTGGCTTCAGAAGGCTCAGTCCTCGTCCTGTCCACTCTGAAGCAGAAAGAGCGTGGCAGAGTGGCCTGGAGGAGAGAGGAAAAACCCTGAGCGGGCGGGCAGGCATGCACCCCTCTCCAGGCACCTTCCAGCCAGACTCTGCCCCCTAACACCAATCTACAGCATCCCCAAGATTCAGTCCCCAGAACTGGCTTCTGCCGCCTTTCGCCTGTGTGATCACTGCCATTCGTGGTGTTCTTTGTGTGCAGCTGTGCCACCCACCCTCTGCCTCCGCGTGTTGTGTCCTCACGTGGCTTCTCTGGAGTGTCTGTGTGTCCTGATGATGACATCAGTCATGTCAGGCTGGGTCCAGGCCGATGACCTTATTCTGACTTGAACCCCCACAAAGACCCAGCTTCCACTGGAGGTCACCCACGCAGGTATAGGGTAGGGCTTCCGGTCACCTTTGGGGTGTGCAGTTCATTGCTTAACAGGCGGGCAGTTTCGTTAGCCTGAATGTCATCGAGGGAAACCGTGCGGAGGTGAAGTCGGTGGCCGAGCTCTTGTTACTGTGCAGCTCTGTTACTGTGCATGCACTTCTGCTTCCTGATTGTGGCATGGGGCCCATTATGCACACCTCCAGGCCTGCTCGTGAGCATCGAGGAGACAGCCCTGCGTGGGAAGCACGCGTGGCCAACAGCTCAGCACGGCCCTGAGGCTGTTACCCACACCGGACCCTGGCCAGGCCTGCGCCGTGCTGGATGTCCAGTGTGGACGTAGGAAACCCCGGTGTGGATGGATGGTGACGACTGGTGATGTTTTCTAGAAAGCAATGATTTGAAATTATCAAATGAAAGGACCATCCACACTTCTACCTTGTCTTTCTGGGGCTGCCTGCTGGCCACTTGCATTGAGAATATCAGCTGGATGAACTAGTCTTGCTTATTGGTTATCCTGGGTTTGTGTCTGGGGTCAGAAAATCCCAGCAGGGCCTGTTCCCGAGGCTTCTCCACAGGGGCGGGCCCAGTGGGTAACTCAGCTCCAGGCTCATCCCTAGGGGAGGGAGGGGGAGGCCCAGGAGGCCTCAGGGGGTTCAGATGCCCAGCCTCATTCTAGCACAAGCAGGAGGCGGAAGAGGCAGCCTGGCAGGCAGGGTTAGGAGTGCGGTGGCTGACCACAGTGCCTGGGTTCGAATCCCAGGTCAGCCTGTCCCACGACCTCCACCGGGCCCATGGAAGAGCACTGATGTGAGTCTCCATCTTGACTCTGGGACCTTCACACACCCGCTGTGCTCCCCACATCCCTTTCTGGGCCTGCCTTGTTGACACAGCAGCGGCTGCTGTTCTGTTGGGATTGGGAGTGCCCAGCAGCTCCAAGAAAGCGAACTCTATTTGAGAAAGAATCGAGTCCCCCTCCTCCCCCTGCCAGAAGCTGGGGTGCATTCCCCTGGTGGCACATCTTGGTCACTGTGACAAGTGGTGGCGGTCCCAGCATTTTGCACTGAATTAGTCTCACTGGTGAGATGGCCCCTCTCCGCACTCCTGTCTCCCAGCTCCCAGTAAGTGCAGAGTCTTGGCACAGAGAGACTGAAACGGTACCTGAAGTAGGGGCTACGAGAGCGAACAGAGCTGTCACCGAGGCCACCGGGCTACTACTGGGTGGCCCAGGGAGGTACGGAGCTCAAGGCTTCTTTTGCCACCGGCACCTTGTGTCCTATACGGGGACACCAGGGTGTGTTCTTCCCCTTCTAAGGCAGGGAGATGCTTTCTTGAGCTACTGCCTCTTCTGACAGCTCCCCAAGCCCTGTCTCCTTCCCACCCTGCATCCCGAGACCCAAGAGGTGCTGGGGGCTGAGCTTAAAGTGGGGACCCCTCCCAGGAGGCCTGGGGACACAGTGTGACAGGGACTGGGGGAGGTGGACAGCAGTCTGGATCCAGAAGCCTCATCTTCTCACGAGGAAAAAAAAGCACTCAGGAAGCTCAGGCGTGGTTGTTGATCAAAGTGGGGGTGTTGTTTAAATAAATTAACAGGGAAGGAAGACCCTCGAGAAAGGACACTGGCACGTTCTCAATAGCTGGATGATATGCAGAACATTTCCTCCCTTTCACTTGCTAATTTTTCCTTCTCAAAGTTGTTTGGAGGAAGAGTCTGATGATTTGCTACACAATGGGCCTGAATAAAAATATTCCTTTAAAAAAGTGGTTGCTATGTAATTGAAGTGAAATAACAGGCAATTTTTGTTTCCAAGTAGCCCCAGCACTCATGAAGGTATACTCAACCCCGCTGAGGTGTGTGTAAAGAAAGAAGGTCCCCCAATAGTCTTTTTAGAAAAACAGTAATGAAGATGCCGATACAGAGTTGGGTGGAGGGCGTGTGGGCCCAGCTGCTGCTGATAAACACTCAGGATTCACATTAGACACTGGCAGAAGATGGAGTCTAAGGCTCTGCGGCGCACCCCCCCCCACACACCCCCGCGAGTTTGGGTGGAGGCTGAGTTCAGAAAATGAGACAAATCCCAGCTTACGAGTTCCAGGGTCTTGGTTTGAGCCCTGGCTCGGCCCGTAGCTTCAGGCCCCCTGTCAGTTCTCTGTCCCTTCTAAGCCTCAGTTTCCTCCTCTGAAGCAAAGACAGTGACGTGTGGTGCTGGGCCCTGGCTCCTTGCCCGCCCCTTCTGTCACTCTCCTGTTCCTTGTACCCCCCTCCTGTCTCTTTTACAGAAGAACTTCCCACTTGATGCCCAGTAATAGTAGGATTTTATTATTGTCTGTTTGGGGTTTGAGACAGGGTCTCACTACTTAGCCCAGGCTGGCCTCACACTTGCAGTTCAAAGCCAGCTTCAATTACGTAGCAAGACTCTGATTCAGAGATCTAAAAGAATTTTTAAAAAGAGAGGGAGGTGAAGTTAGAGGTCTCATAGATAGGACAGTCTAAACCTGAGAGGAATTCTCCACATTTTGAGCTGTCCTTATGGCCTTTACCCGTCCCATCTGTTTGGCCACCTGGGTGTTTGGGAGGCAGCAGGAAGACCCCCAAGCCTACACCCAAACTGTTGGTGAGGGAGGAATGCCGATGTAACATAATCCGGGATCCAGTTTGAGGCTAATTTTGCTAAACATGGCGTTCGGAAGGCAGATGTACAGAAGTTAGGGAACTTTTATTTTTTTATTTTTATTTTTATTTTTTTTACTCCTAATTTTTATTTTTTTTTAACATTTATTTATTTTGTGTGTGCGTGCTTGTGTGTG
>NDGN011340080.1:0-13912 GCA_002564285.1 Tympanoctomys barrerae | reverse complement strand
GCCTTTTACAGTTCAGCATATTAATATAGCTTTACTTTTTATACCTCATGGTTACACTTTTCTACTGGAAGGTCAACACCAAGTTAAAATAAGACCTATATAACTGAAAATATAACCTTTGCTATCTGACAAGGTCAGCCAATCCCTTCAGGATTTATCCTGGAACCATGTACAGTACCTTGTGGATCTTTTGTCAGTGTCAGCCATGTGGCTGTGTCACCACCATTGCGTGGCCAATTTGCTCTCTGTGAAAGCATGAGAGAATTTTTTCTCTCTAGGTGACTCTCTTTAGGCACATTATACATTGTCGATCACTTTCCTCTGTGACCCCATAATCTTGATCAGAAAATTTGGGACACCACTTAGTTACAGGATGTCACAACAGAGGTTACTTGTGCTTCTTTAGCAGCCACAAAAGCTGAATCGCCTAAAATCCTTCAGCCCTAGCCTGAGGCCTAGGCCCACAAGTGGGGATGGTTTGCACAGGACAGCAGTGCCAGCCACATGAAAATTCAAAGGCTTTTGGGATAGGTTGACCATGACCACCTGGTGGCCCATCTCTGTCACAAGAAGAAACATTTCTTGGAATTGTGTTCCTTGCCAGTCATAGAGCAGCTTGGTCCCTCTTTCAACCACTGCTGACTCCCATCAGCTGAAGCCCAAATTAAGATGAAGAGACCACCTCCATCCCCTCAAAATAGCTTTGCTTATGTAAGGGTGGTAGAGTTGTAATATTTGGCCTAGTCTCCTTTCTACCACCTCCAGGTCATCCTCTATCATTGAGCCAATTTCTATTTTTATATTCAAATCTGACATTTCCCTTACAGAATGGAATCCTTCAGCAAAGAGTCTGCACCTCCCACTGGCTAGAAACTGTGCCCCATGCTGGAAAAGATGCAAAAAGAAACAGATTGTGTTATCAACGATGGCACAGCAAACAGCACATCCAGAGACACATGAAAACAGCTGTGACATACCTACTAGATTCCTCAGCAGAAAAGACTAAGAAGCACTGTGATGCAGAGGGACATGCACCCTGAGGCTCATGAGGCAGACCTCCTCAAAAGAAAAGATTTCAGAGGGAAGAGAAGCATTCTAGGAAGAGTCCTGTGGTCAAAGGCTGCAGCCAGAGTAAAGGAAGAGAAAGAGCTTGGAAGGATGGACCAGAAAGCTTGGGATGGTACAGAGGAGCCTTATAGCTGCTCTGGAATGATAGCCATCAGCACAGAGAAGGAGGCAGGGAAGTGGGGCAGAAGCAGGGGTCTGTAGTAATTCAAGACATTAGAGACGGAGCAGGAAAGAAATCCACTCAACCAGAAGCACAGTTGGTTCAAAATCCCATCTGTGGGCCTGTGAGATAGCTCAGTGGACTAAGCATCTCCTTTGGCAAGCACAGGGACCACAGTTCGTTCCCCAATCCCACATGCTGTGCCAGCCCCACCCCTGGAGTGAGCTGAACCAATCCAGTTATAGTGGTGCACGCCTGTAATCCCAGCACTAGAGAGGTTGAAAACAGGAGGATCACCGCAAGTCCGAGCTGCATAGTGAAACCCTGTATCAAATACATAAATGGAAAACAACAACAAAAACTATCTTCAAAGCTACCACATTTTTCCTGAGCACTCTAAGGCCTCACACTGGTACTGGTGAGTCCTGGAAAGAAATGAGAACAGTTAAGCCCACCACACATCATAGGGAGGACAGGTTATCAGAATTTCCTTTCCAGATATATATTTTTAAGTGATGTGTATTATGAAACACAGCACATACAATATAAAACACAGAAAAAGGGATAGTAGCACTGTTAAAAGTGAGCATGTAATCTTTATAATGGTAGAGTACCTCTATTTCATAAACTTCCTCTTTTGTTGTAGGTAGTGGTGGTACTGGTGGTGCTGGTCCAGACCTTACATATTCCAGGCAAACACTCCACAATGAACTACATCCCAGCCTTGCTCTTTGTACTATAGCTACTGTTTTCCTCTGGCTATTCAAAAACAGAAAAAATGAGGTTTATCTTGCAAGTTTTTCCATTACATACTTAGTAGCTGAAGGTTCTCTATGATAACCTCAGGCAAATGCTAGAAATAATCTTCCAAATCAGGTTACTGCACTAAGAAAGTGTTTCTAGTTCATTGGTTGAATACACTCATCCTACTCAACCAGCACACTAGTTTTTAATCTCTGCCAATGCAAAGCAAAACTTGTTTGTTTTTAAAGCTCAAAAGGTAGGTACCAAGACTGTTAGGAGAGTTACAGTATTCTCAAACACAATCAAAACCACAAACAAGGAAAATATCAAAATCTATAAAACATTCAGCCAGTATTGCTACACGTGCCTTATTCATGGTAACTCCTTTAACCATCACCATAATTCTATGAATATGCACCATGAGATAGGGCTGACAACACAGAAGAGTCACTTACAACAAAATCACAGAGAGGGTGAGTTTCAAAGAGCAAGCACAGCCCTGCTCCAGACTGAAAAGCACCTAGATTTCTGTTATGTGAAGTCATATTACAACTAAGACCCCTCAAATGGCATCCCAACCAGGCTAGCTCTATGAGTGCACAACAGGAAAGGAGAGGCACATCCCAGCCTTGGAGCACGCACGTGGCAATACCAAGAGGCAGACAGTAGAAGCACAGATAGTATTCTACAATGAACCTACAAAATCTCATCTTGTAATTTTACAGAAAGCATAACCCTCAGAGAAAAGATTTTAGAGACAAAACTATTCACCTTCTGGTCAGTGACCACCTAGTCTGCAACTGGGAAGGGAACCAAGACATCTAGCAAGAAGAGAGGGAAGAGAAAGGAAAGGGAAGTAAAAAAGAATTAAGATGGACTATGTACCAACTCCCCACAAAGATGTGATCATATGTACCACAAACATACTGATGAAAATTTCAAACAAGAAACAGAAAAGAAAGCCTTCATAAGCAGGCAATGTACCTTAAAAGCTGCTACACAGATCTATCACTTCAGCAGAACCCAACCACAGCTTTAGTCATTGTAAATATTATTATTCCACACATATATGAGGATCTTTGTTTTTGTTGCCCTTGTTTTAAAATACTCAACATATTTCAAAATAAACAGCACACAAGTTTCACTAGAAGGCAGGATGCACCTACTGTATTGCTTTTCCTAATGGTAGTATCTCAAAATATCAAAACTCATAATGTCCCAGAGTAGAACAGCAAAATAATAATAATAATAATAATAATAATAATAATACTTTCAACTGATATGTGAGAAAACATCTTTGGATATGAAAGATATTAAATTAGTATTTTTTAAGTTACTTATATTAAAAAAATGTGATTTAAAATCAAACTTAGTTAGCTTTCTTATAAAGCAACCTACAATCCAAACTCCTTCAATATCCCAAGACTATGTCCATAAAACACTTATTTAGACCTATAGCAAACACCAGCACTATATTGAAAATAGTTTCTTATGTCTCGCATGTCTATGACAGGTGATTAAAAAACAACATTTTTGCAACACTTCATCACTCCCATGAACCATCCAAAGAAAATACTGGCAAATGGCCCATGAAACTAGAACTCCATCTTTCTACAAAGTGAAATGGAACACATGATTACTATCACCCAGTGACAGCCATCTCCCACCCTGTCCCCTTTCCTCAAAGTTCATACATAACAGCAAAGAACTGTGAAGGTTAGGGTTACAAATTTAAGGGCAAAAAGCTGAAAGCACTTCCAATTCTCATTAGAATTTTTATCTGAAGAACAGTAGTGATGTAAACTTAAGTCACCAGCCATTAACATGCTGAAAGAAGAAAACTCACTCTTGCCCAAAGGTGCAGGAGAAATATCCTGACATGTGAGGAACCAGTGTCTGCTCCCGGAGTGACAGGAAAAGTCACTATACAAATGATTGGGAGGCCGTGGAGACAGAGATAGCTCAGTGGTCTGAGTGCTTGCCTAGGGAAGCACAAAGATCCAGGTTCAATCCCCAGCATCAAATGCCATACTGGCCTTGCCCCAGGGTGTGCTGAGCGACCACCTAGTCTGGCTTGGTGGCACACACCTGTACTGCCAGTGCTGGGGAGGCTGAAACAGGAGGATCATAAGTCTGAGCTGCATAGTGAGACTCTGTACCAAATACATAAAATTTAAGAAAATTATAAAAATGAAAAAACAAATAGGTCTGGGACTGTTCACTAACCATTAAGCAGGCTGTTAAGTGCACAATAGTTCAAAAACACTAATGAAAACTGTTATTAGAATCCATACTTTGTTGTACTGACTAAAAATGGTCATGATTGCTTAGGGGCCACTGCTGTTCTCAAGTAGAAGTCATATCTAGAACCAACATCTGGGAATCAAGGAGCCTCAGTGTTAATGAAGAACTTGCAACCCCTGCTAACCATGGCCTCAAATTAAAATGCTCCCGATGGAGACAGATGTTCGTGTAAGGGCCATATCAATTCTAAGCATTAAGTAAGAGCTATAGTACATGCGTATGAACATACAAATTGACACACCATGGAGGAGGGAAGGTTGATGAAGCTATCAGTAAATAACTCTTCCCTTACGATACAGTTTTGCTTTACAATATCCACAATGTTGGCTTACGAATTTATCTAACCTACATCAAAACTTCCATTGAGAGAATAACTGTGTTTCTCCATTTTCCTCCTCTCCCGCTCTCCTTTCCCACCCATCATGCTGTATGACTGTACGTACTTCTGCAGGCTCAGAATGTGGCTCAGAGGCAGAACCTGCACTTCGTTAGCATAGGCAAGACCTTGGGCTCAATCCCCAATTTCACCAAAAGAAAAAGAATTACCTCTCTGGTAATGCC
This sequence comes from Tympanoctomys barrerae, assembly GCA_002564285.1. Classification (NCBI taxonomy): domain Eukaryota; kingdom Metazoa; phylum Chordata; class Mammalia; order Rodentia; family Octodontidae; genus Tympanoctomys; species Tympanoctomys barrerae. The sequence continues at coordinate 9,075 of NDGN011340080.1, read as the reverse complement.
CGATCTTAAATAGTGAACAAAAGGTTACTAAAATTGGTGTGGTGATCAAACTGTGCAGCAGCTGGCAGGTAGAACAATGATACTGAGAGAAGCTAATGTCTCTGCCTCCCCCAGCATCTTCATTCTGTGAGATAATTTAATTTACTCTGGTACATTGACACTGGAATGATTAATGAACTCTAATTTGTAAAGGTACCATAAAAAATTAATATGAGGCTGTTCTAACAAAGATGGGATACTAGGGAAGTAATTATCCTGCTCAACAAATAACCTTACTATTTTAAAATAAAGAGCTTCAAAACTGTAAGAGCTTGGGAACAGTTTCATACACTAGGCATAATACTTTTGAAACTTCTATATTTTATTGGAATAAAATAGAAATGTAATTTTTTTTACTCAACAGTCTAAAGAAGAGAACTTTATACAAGTAAGTCTCTAGATAAGTATTCAAATTAAATATCACGCATGGTTCCAATGTCTTTAGAAATATTCCGAGCAAAATGCAATCCTCCAAAAGCCCAATCCAAGTAGGGAAGAGGAAAAAGAAGATAGAAAGACAAAGATTTGATATTCACAGTCAATACAATTGCCGCTGCCCATTTGGATAGAATTTAATAGAGTTCAAGATTGGAACCACTCTATGGCACAAAGTCTTGGTTGTTATTTGGTTTCAGGAGGTAATAGTGAATTTCATTTATTTATTTATGAATTTATTTATTATGTGTTTAGTACAGGATCTTACTACACAGCTCAGACTCATAGTGATCTTCCTGTTTTCAGCCTCCCCAGCACTGGGATTACAAGCGTGCACCACCACATCCCGTCTCGGTGGCCAGCTCCGTGCCCCTGGGGGTGGGACCAGCATGGCATGTGGTGCCAGGGATCAAACCCCCAGCCCCTGCACTTGCCTAAGCAGGTGCTTAGTCCTCTGAGCTATCTCACCGACCCCTAACAATGAATTTTACCAGACCTTGTTTGCAACTTTGTTCTTTCAGTACAACACAAGGAGGAACAAACTTTTTCTTTTTTTTTTTTCCACCTTCTTGATTGAATTAACAATCCACTCTTGAGTGCTCCTCACATATTAGACCTATATACATATTTAAAATAACTCCACATCCATAAGGCTATGTTATTCTTTAGCCTCCATATTTATTTGCTAAGCCACCTCTATACCGTGCACAAAATACCCAAACCCATTTTGCTTTTCTCCTCCCTTATCAGTTGATTGTCTGAGTCACCAAAAATTAAGACAGTAAGCAACATGAATGGCAGCGGTACCTTTCTAGTAATAACTAATGTGGCTCTCACATAGTACAACCAAAGCTGCACCCTGAGTGTGGGCATACTCTGATCTACTTCTTACTACACTATAAGATACAATGTTACTCCAGTTCCTGTTCACTAAGTGGAGTGTCTTGGCATCAAAACATACCTAGAAAGAGGGGTGTCTCTCCAGTAGAGCTAGAACCACTCACACCTTGCTGGAAGAGACACACATGACAACTATGCTCATTCATGACCCAGACAACAGAGGATGCCCCATGTGCCTCTGGTCACACCATGAGAGGGCTTCTTCTATTTTGAAGTTAATCACTCGGCCCCCAACCCACTTGGGAAAACACTTCCAAATGAAATGAAACCCACAAACAAGAGAAAAAGTGTCAGTACCTTCCTCAGTCACTGAAACCGAAACCCTAGGATACACCTGTGTCTACCCTTCTACTCCTCTCTCACCTCATAATTGCACCTCTAACCACCACAGGGGCTCTTTCTCTTCCTCTTCACTAAGGCTGTGGTTTTACAGCTCTCCAGGTCTAGGGAAACATCTAACATTTCTAAATGAAGAGCACATGTGCTCACACACATGCCACAGCCAACGAAGCTCAAACCCAAGGATCATTTTGTCACTTTCCCCCATCAAAGCTTCTGGTGGCTCCAGCTGACCCATCTCAGATGCCTTTTTTTCTCACCACATCCTCTGTCCTCCCTCCTGCTTCCTCCAGGTCTTTCCTGGAATGGCACTATTGACTGCTACGTCCATCTGCACCTCTCCCCACCTGCGCTTGCCAACTGACTTTGCCTTCAGCTTTCAAACCCACCCTCTGGCCAATTACAAGCAGCCTTTCCTCTGTAGTTGACTCTATGACCCCTGCAGCACCACAAACCCCACAATGGCTGAGGAGAAACTGCCCCCAAAGCCCAGGCCTTTCGTGTCAGGAACACACAACAGCAGAACCCACAAGAAATAGGATTTTATAGACAGAACTCTTGGCCCACAGCCAGGCTGAGTCTACCATGCATATTTCTTAGCTTTTATTCCACAGCAATGATTCCTCCTATAAGCACCACATTTGTGAGCTCAGGGGAAGGCAGACCAGTTGTTTTCCATTTTCCTGGTTTGGACAAACTATGGATGAATTCCTTTTTCTTTTTTTTTTTTTTTCTTTTTGGTCATATTTCTGAGGTAGGTAATTAACTGAATCTACTCTGTTGGTGCCCCCATATTCAGGTCACTGGCCTGAGCCCCAGTACTACTTCCAAAAAGTTATGCTTTAGCAACAATTATTGAATAGTTTAACACCAGTGTCCCAACATGGTTCTATGTAATATAGTTCAAGGGGAAGTTTTCTAATTGGGATCTTAGTGTGTGGTGTGCTATGTAGTGAGCGTTATGCCCCAAAATTAATATATTGAAGCCCTAACCCCTCAAGGTGATGGTATTTGGAGCTGGGATAGTTGGATGAAAAGGAGGACTAGATGAATTCATAAGTTCTTCTCCCTCTCTTCTCCCTCCCCTCCCCTCTTCTATCTTCTCTCTCTCTCTCTCTCTCTGCTTCTCTCCTCCTTCCCTTCCCCCGCTCCTCTTTTCTCTCTCTCTGCCTCTCTCCCTGTTCTCTTTCTCATTTCCTCACTGGAAACCATCAATGCTAGTGTTCAATCTAATCCTGGACTTCTCGACTCTGGAACTGTCAGAAAATAAGTCCCTGTCTATGGCACTTTGCTATGGTATCCTTAGCGGACAATCTGGACAACAGCAGCTTCCTCCACCTATCTGTATATTCACGATGAGTACTACAGGATTCAGTTTGTGTATTTACAGATAGGTGCATTTATGGATTACTTTTAAACTAATTGAAGAGACAGGGAGATAACTCAATGGCATAAGTGTCTTCCTGACAAGCACAAGGTCCTGAGTTTGATCCCTGGTAATGGAGAGAGAGAGAGAGAGAGAGAGAGAGAGAGAGAGAGAGAGAGAGAATTCAACATTCTTTCATTCAGGGCCGGGGAGATAGCTCAGTAAGTAGAACAAGCACTTGCCTGGCAAGTGCAAGGGCCTGAGTTCAATCCCTGGTTCCGCAAAAAAATAAATAATAATAATAATAAATTAATTAATTGAAAATGAACAAGTTAAGAATCATGAGGTGAAACCACACAGAAAATGATACTAATATTACAATTACGAACAGATTTTACAATTACAAACAACAGCAAAACTGGTCTCTTTCTATTAAAAGCTCTTTAAAACCATTTTACTAAACCATTATACAAACATGGTAAGTCAACCAAAAACATTCAAACTAACCAAAACTGGTAAAAAGTAACTATTCATGTCCACAATGCTCAACTGGGAGGGAATCTTAATAAACATATACTGAATTTTACGATAGTGACTGAAGATGATACTACATGTCTAAGGATATTTAAATGCTCATTTAAAGATTTATGCTAAAAAATTTGACTGAGGAAGTATGAGATCCACAAATCTTGGTGATCATTGACATAGAGAACTTGGATAGCAGTGCAGAATTCCGACATGTGGGGCTCTGAAGTACATTTCTTGGCAAATCCAAGATGGCTATCCTAAGGGCCAGCCAAGTAGTTCAGCAGATTAAAACAACTGCAGGCACAGGAGCCCGGGGGTTTGAGCCCCAGGTTTGCTGAGACTGCAACTGAGACTGGGTGTGGTGGAGCACACCTGTAATCCCAGCACTTGGGAGGGAACAAATTGTAAAATTTGTTCACAATTGTATTATTAGTATCATTTTCAGTGTGGTTCCACTTCATGACTCTTAACCTACCTGCTTATTTTCAATTAGTTTGATTGATTGATTGATTGATTGATTGATTGATTTGCAGAACCAGGGATTGAACTCAGGCCCTTGCATTTGCCAGGCAAGCATTTGTGGATTACTATGAGTCCAATCCAGTAGTGAGACCCTGAAAACCCCGTAGACCCTTCCCTAAAATACAGAGGAAAAAAAAAGAAAAAAAGATGACTATCCTGAGAACAGCACACCATAGCAATTCTAAGAGGCTGCCCTGAAGAGAAACTCCATTAGTGAAGTAAATAGGGAGCAGAGCTAGACAAGCTTTCCTGATATTCCCCTTCTGCACTAGAAATCTATTTTCACAGGAAAGTAGATGAGGTCTGACCTGCCTCCAAGATGAACAAGGAGCCTGTAACCTACACACTTCATCTGCATCACAAGACAATCCTTCCGTGATCAGCACCCCTTCACCTCAGCTTCCACCTCTGCATCAGCTCTTAACCTGCAAGTCCAGTCTTCTGTCCCAGTGCTCAGCTGTCTATAAGGTTCAGCCACTATACCCCTCATGTTTCTGCACACAAATAAATTTACTATGTGTTTTTTCCCTTTGAATCAGCCTGGAAGTAGAAACCTATCAATACTTTCCAGGAACCACTCCAGCAATGATACATAAAATGAATACTGAAGATACACAGGAGAACCCATTGCAATGGGTAACAATATCCCAAAGTCATCCTCAAACCACTTTTAACTACATTTAGTATAAAAAACCTGTGATTTAAGTTTTGAAGAGCTGGCTTTCATTTAACAGAAAAGAACTGGTCAGCATTTAAATGATCAGCCCCAACCTCATGGATTTCAGGAAATTTCTTTGTAAAAGGTCCCTGCACACCAACAATGATTAGACCTCTCCTTTTGTTCTCTCCAAGCATTGTCCCTCTTGAAAGGGTTGCTGATTCCTCGGATTTCTGAGTAAGCCTTTGCTATCCACTGAGTAAGTAGTAGAACAAACACTTCAATGTTACTTTCTAGATGGTGACCTAGAAGTTGTCAGGGCCAAACAAAGAGCAAAATCAATTCTCTCCAGTCCATACTGCTGGCAACACTTTAAACTTCTGTACAAGATCTGATGTCATGTCAACAAATTCTTAGTGTTAGTAGTGAGCTTAGAGAAAGTTCTTCGACACCAGGACCCAGTGTTCTCCCACGTACTTAGCATGAGAATCATAGGAAGACACTGATTCTTTTCTTTGACCATCATCCCTTGGAGTTCATGTCATTTTTTAATAAAACAACCAAACATTTGCCAGAGTATATTGAAAAGAAACACGAGAGTTTAGCATTTCTTGCCTACTCTCCCAGGTCCTTCTGGTTAATTTTAAAATTTATTTTTATCTTGAGAAAGCTGTGTATATACTTCCAGGAAAGACTTTATTCAGGAGCCACCAGTATTTTCACCAAAATAATTTTCCTTTGCTGGAATTCACAAAAGAGATTCACACACATTTTGCTGTCATGCCTTATTAGTCCATTCCAATTCTGGTTACTTTTTATTTCTATCTTACTAATTAACCCTTGATGCTTAATTTCATAAAAACTAGAAAAGCGCCAGTTCACATGAAACAATAAAAGTTCATAGAATTTGAGGAGTTAAGATAGGAGAATACTATGAGTTAAGATAGGAGAATACTGATGAAATTATGAAATCAAACTAAATATCTTCACCTATTTGTAAAAATGGGAATGTTTCCTTGGTCAAATTCAAACTGGTCTCCATTAGACACCCACACTGGGGTCAATGTGATAAAGAAAAAATCCACTGTGAAAGGCTTTTTCTTCTAGACATTTGCTATTTCTTTAGAAATGTTAAATATAAAACTGGCCCAAGGCTGACATTCTTTTCTGTTTCTAAAAATACAGTTTGAGAAAGCTCACACATTCAAGAGTTACCTGAAATACATGGTGACGAGGGCCCCCGAGTTTCAATTTTTTCATCTGTGAGACACTTCAGAAGCCTGTTCAGAGGTGTAAACCAGGTAACACTTCCAATTATAAGATTTTTCTATGACATGAACTGTTGTTGGTATGTACAAAGTAAGGGCTCATGGTCTATTGTGACACTCAGGTTCTGAAAATATGGTGCCTGGTTTGAAGATGACAAAGTATTGGCCTTAAGTGTAAAAATAGCATATATCCAAGGGAAATATTGAAGCTGTCTGAAGGTAGGCAGGTAGAATGCTTTCAGCATCAGCAATTAATGTACATGAGGAATACTTCTACCTTTGTCAAACACCAAGGACAGCTATCTCAAAGCAGAGACAGATAAACTCTTCTTTGTAACACAAAGATCTTTTTGTGCCTCATAAGAAAATTATTCTTACTAGGATGGTAATATTGCTTCTTTTTAAGTTGCAAATAGCTTATAGATTAAGACCAGATCATATCTAAATTCTGTAGCTTTAAAACATTTTGAGGAAATTCTTTAATCGCCACAATGTTTGATGACACTGGAGCTAACATATATCATCTACCCCTACTAGTCATTAACAAACTGGGTACTGAGGACTACTTGTTCTTCTCATTCCTCAGCTATTAGGATCCCAGCAAGTTGGGTATCTCTTATTTAAATGTTTGGGACACAAAATACTCCAGATTTCATTTGTTTTTTCCTCTTTATTTTATTACTTTGGACATATAATTTATTTGTTTTGTACATTTCTTGGCCTGAAGGCAATTTCATGCAATATTTTAGGGGCATTTGTATTTGTGACTTACTGAATAAGGACAGTGTGGAGTTATCTACCTGCAGTGTCAGTGTCATGCCAGCATTCAAAAATGTGGATCTGGGAGCATTTCAGATTTGGGGTCTTCAGATTAGGGATGTTTAACTGTACAAAACCTATCTCCAAGTCCTTCATTCCCTTTTCTACAAAGGTAATATCCTATTTTAAGCTTACCTTAGCAAAACCAACAAATATTTATACAAAACAATTTTCCTTTGAGACAAACCAATCTGAAGAAATACGATAACAGAACAGAGCTCAAGTTAATGAAGATTTTTTTTTTTTTTTTNGGTGGAACCAGGGATTGAACTCAGACCCTTGCGCTTGCTAGGGCTAGGGAAGCACTTAACCTACTAAGCCATCTCCCTGGGCCCATAATCTTTTTTTTTTTTTAAGATTCTAATGAAGATTTTTGCTAGCTAAAATACTCACCTAAATTGAATGTCATTCATTCAAAACTGATTGTCTATAAACATTTTCAGCAGGTTTTAAAGAACTCATTTCAAACATGAAGGAAAACCATTATAGCTTTGAAATTCACTAGTTCAAATGCCCTGCTGGCACTCTCAGAAAGATTACTTATGTCTGACCATGATGCCATAAATATTGATTATTCCTTTGATCAGTAAATTATTTCAAGATATTTTTGGGGGGAATATTTCAACTTTAAATATTTTTCAGACTTTAGCTATACAAAATTAAAGATTCACCAGTAGGTTCTTTTAAATAGCAAATTCGCTGTAAGCATTTAATATTTAACTGAAAACACATAAAAAGAGGTGATGCTGTGCATATGAAATGTCACACACAGAGACATGCAGCAGATTGGCTGTTACGTAGGTCTGGGAGGAAGCAAGGTTAGGAGCATGACAGAACATGGGTTTTCTTCTCAGACTGACTCTGACAATATGCTATGAGCCACTGAATTATAACTTTAGATGACTGAATTGTGCACATAAGCATTTAAAGGGAGACAAGACTATACTTCAGAAAATGGGATCTTGTTATGTGGATAGAGACATTATACTACACACATATATGAACAGTGGAATATTCTATTATTTACTATTTATTCCTATAAGGTGAAGAAACGTAACTGTCCATGTGGTTAAGAGCCTAAGGAATCACTGTGAAGTAAAACACTTCACAACTCTCTCCTCTTATGGCAATGCAAATTCATTGGCTTCCATAATGGAAAACCTCAGCAAAGGCACCATAAGGATTCAGATCAGACACTGGCATTACTTCCAATATCAAGAGTAAGACTAAGGTTTGAGGATTCACACACCTACTTGGGTGGCACGGGCCCTTCCAGAAGTTCAAAGCATTGCCCAGGATTTAGAGCTTCCATGTAACACATTCCTTTGGGGCCACCAAGGTCAATCAATCCCAGGGGCCACATGCTCACTTCTGTTTCCTGACCCTTCTCAAGGCCTATCCTCCTCCTTAAGTGACACCACTTCCACATGTAAACTTTGGACCCTACAATCTTCGCCCTGCTGTACACATACTCTGCTTCCCAACAGAGTCCAACAACAACCTTCTTCCCTCAGCTTCAAACTCCCATGCTTGGCCCTGTCCTGAAATCAAAATGCAAGTGGAGGGCAACTGCCAAGACCACAAGGTTCTAAGCTGGAAAGGGACTGGGGTGGGGGAATGAGTGGCCGAACTCTATTCCAAAGAGTTCCTAAGGTCTCCTAAGATGTACACATCTGAATAAATCAGATACTCTGAGTTCTACAGGCTCATGTGTACCTCAACTCTCCTACCTGGTCCCTTCTTTCCAAAAAGCTTAATTCATAAGTAAGCATAGGTGGAGGTGTAGCTCAGTGTTAGAGCACATACTTAGCATACATGAGGTCCTGGGTTCAACTCCCAGCATCACAAAACCAAACCAAAAGTAAAGATAACAAGCAATAATTATATATATATATATATATATATATATATATATATATATTTGTGTCTACACATATATATGTATATGCATATACATGTTCATATGCATATATGTAAACAAACTTAGATAAACCCTCCCTGCCAACAAAGAAAGCTAATCTTTTCTCATGAAAAATTACGGTTAAAAAGAATAAAACCTTCATAAATTCCATTTTGTGAAAATATTCTCTTTAACAGCTTTATCAGGGCCAAGGACATAGCTCAGTGGAATAAGTGTTTGCCTGGCAAGTGTAAGGTCCTGAGTTCAATCCCTGGTACCACAAAAAAAAAAAAAAAAAGCT
>NDGN011340067.1:0-16991 GCA_002564285.1 Tympanoctomys barrerae | reverse complement strand
GATATACAGCTACTTTCTCTTAGTTCAATGAGAAGTTTTGAACTAACAGTGTTTAGACAAGATATCATGTCTGCATCTTGTACTATGAATAGTACTATAAAGATAACAGCATGCAATGTATTAATTATTGTAACTGTCCTACTAACCTGGTTTGAAATTGTCTCACTGCTATTTCTTTCTCAATAAAATTAATATAAAAAACAAAATTCATAAATGAAAAAATTAAAATAATAAATCTTTTATCTAACTTGTGTTTGATATTTTGTCCCAAGAATAAGAAAGTAACTAAGAAAGGATTTTGAAAAAAAAGTTTTATTGGTGTTTACAAAAAAAAGCTTAAAAACTGACATAAAAAATGAAAGCAAGTATATACCACATAAACACTAAAACAGAAGCCACTTAAAGAACCAGAAATGGTACAATATAGGAGGCTAAGCTCCTCAATGATGATGCTCCACATAGAGTGACCCACTGAATGGCCACCAAATGACCTTCACGAGCGCTAAGGAAGCCAGGTGAGAGACCACAGTGCCTGATTTTAGTATAATGCTGAGGAAAAAATGCATGGAAGAAGACAGAAAGGAAGAAGTTACATACCTTTTATCCCACATCAATGACCATCAATCAGGTTGCTAAGTGATTCTTTCCACCATCCCTCCCCCAGTTGACGGCAGTAAAGGACAAGACTGGGGAGGACAGAAAGGCTGCCTCACTCCTACTAAAATAGGACCTCTCAAGAAAGTGATCAGCCTTGAAAACTAGAGATCAAAATTGCCAGCCCTTCAATTCCCAGCACCAGACCTGCCCTTAAGGCACCTGGAAGGAAAAAAAATTTTTTTCCTCAAAATTGCCAGCCCTGACCAGCCTACCCTTGCCTTGCTCCCATCACTATTTGCTTGGTTGGAGGCTACTCTGTAAGGCAGGCAAGACAAGGACAGGGTATTTGGGGCTAGCATTTTTGATTGCTAGTATTCAAGGCTATTTTCTGGTTAGGTCCTTATGTTTGGGGAAACATAATAGTAAAGAAGTCAGCCTTGGAGCACAGTGCTAGGTTCACTGTGGTTAGACCTGGCACCAGGCAGAAAATAAAGCCCCACAGCCTAGGCTAGAACTTGCAGATGGTGCCTCTAGACCACCTGCCTGCTGGGGAGACAGATGCATGTTTTGGCCTAGATCACTGTCCAACTTTGGAGTAGGCCTATGGCATGGCATTCTCCCCTGCAGACTACACAAGTCCCATGCAAAACAGCTTAACTCTACGTCTCTCCTCTAGCCTTGGAAAGCAAAGCTATCCTAGACCAATGCTCACAGATGAAGGTTGTAGACCTGCCTTGAAAGTAGGCAGAGACCTTCACCCTGGTGAGACAGGCTGTTTTGACCTTATTGGCACTACCTGCAGAATGGGTCTGAATATACTCCCAAGGCAGTCCAGATCCATGTTAACAGTGACACTCAAGTGTGACTCAATGTAGCATCACCCTATGTGTACAAGGGACTGCCTTTGTCAACACTACCCCAATCGTAGGCAGCATAGGTTGAACCAATACTCCATTTGCTAAGGGCTAGACAGGGTAGGAGATGTAAGACTTTCTCATGGAACTCGGTGCCAAGATGCTGAGATCTAACAGTTCGAAGATCTTAATGGTCCCAATCCCTAAGCCAACGTCAGCAGACAGATTCTCTGGAATAAGCCCCAAACCAGGCAGAGATTCATGGCACTAGTTTATTGGACTTGTATTCCAACCAAGATCACCTGTGGCTGCTTATGGACCACAAGTCTATCTCAGCAACAGGCAGCCTACAGAAGTGTAGGACTTGGTCCTACTCCAGTGCTGCACTGATCTCTACAGGGAGGGCAGTTGGATCAGAGTATGACACAGCATGGTAGCATTAGGGGTCATATACACATTAGAAACCTTTGGAGCTGATGTTTCCAAGATGATTCTGCAAAGACCCAGGCATAATTCCATCATGCCACACCACAGGCCAATAACTATGGATGGAGGTATCTGGGATTATTCCCAATCCAAGAAAAGTCTTGCATACACAACCTGCCTTTCTTAGGTCTTCCCCCGGTTCATATTGAATATTGTAGTTTGGGGTTATTGCAAGGAGAAACAACACAATACATAGAACACATTTTATAAGATTATTATATAAGGAATCACCTAAAGAATCACAAAGAGTGTGGGAAATCTGTCCACATACTACAGACCAAAGAATCCAGCTAAGGGCCTCAATTCTAGTATCCCTCATGAGTCTTGCTGAAAACCCACAGCTCGTAACAATGCCTCCCACAAGTCTAATTGGAGGCCTACAGCCCATGACAATGTCTCATGCAGGAATGTTTCATGGTTCTGCACTAGAAAGACCCAAAGGTCAGTGGTGGAATCTAGAAGGTCTACACCAGCAGGATGAAAATCTATGCTAGCAAACTTAGAGGTATGTACTGGAGCCAGGAAGCAATGCTCAGAGTAAGAACCAGAGCTCAAAAGGGACTTGAAATGTCAAAAAAAATAGAAAGCTTACTCAAAGATAGAATAGCACAAAACTTTCCAAAGTTAGAGAAGCATACAAATATAGGTACAGGAAGGTCAAATATCACCAAACAAATTTAACTCACTGTCACGTTCCTCAAAATAAATGTTTGAGAAAATAAAGCAGCAAGAGAAAAGAAATAATACATACAAGTTCCCCAATTCACCTGAAAGTGGATTCATCAGAAGAAACCTTACAGGCCAAGAGCCAGTAGCATGAGATTTTCACAGTACTGAAAGAAAAAACCAAACACACTGCACCCAGCAAAGCTATACATTAGAAAGAAAAAGTATACTCCAGGACAAAGAAAAGCTGAGACTCTATCTTCATGACACCTGTCCTATAGGAAACACCAAGTGAATTTCTTCGAACTGAAAGACAGATATTAACAAGAAGAAAATATTAGAAATTATAAAACTCAGTGGCATGTTAATCACAAATTTAGAATGCACTGACATTATAAATATAGTGTATAAACTATTCATATCTTTAATAGGAAAATTAAAACAAAAATAATAATTATATCAATATGTTAACAGATAGGCAATATAGAAAAATGACAAGTGGGCAAAAATTCAAACCGTGAGAGAAAGAACTACAAAGGCAGAGCTTTTTCACTTGTATATTTTCTCCTTTTTGTTTATCTTTACATTGCTTGTATCATTTCAGAATAGTTTATTAAAAACTACTTTTGTAGCCCTCATAATCACAAATGAAAACTCTGTAATAGACAAACTATACATAATCAGCAAGGCATCAAAACTCACTATTTCAGTAATCACTTAACCTCAAAGGAAGACTATAAAAGGGAGAAAGTAAAACTAGAGAACAAGTCATAAAGGACAATAGTGACTTACCTAGCAATTATTATTGTTTTAAGTTACTTTTTTTCACTGCTGGGACAGATCCGACAGCCACACGTTAAAAGAGGAAATACTTATTTTAGCTCCTAACCTGTAGAGGTTTTAGTCCACAGTCACCAACTCCAAAGCAGAGCAGCAGGGAACAGACAAAACAATTCATGGTGTAGCAGGCAAAATGCAGCAAGCAGCAGCCTTCCTATTTTCGTGCCTTTTTTATTGCAGGCTAAAACCTTTTAGTTGGTGCCACGTGCAACCAGTGCAGGTCTTCTGTTTTCAGTAAATCCAACCCCACACAAGACTATGCTAATTCAATTAGAGGACCAGTATCACACCCGTGATCCAGTATCAGACACCAGTCATTCTCAAGAGCCTCACCTATGAGTGCATGATGCTTTGGGGGGGGGGGACATCTAGATAGAAGCCATGACAATTGCCTTAAATGTAAATGAGTTAAAATTGCAAATAAAAAAATGAGTAATTGAAAGGATTTTTTTTTTAAAAAATAAGGCCCAACAATATGCTGCTGATAAGAACTTCATTTCATCTCTTAGGACAGGGAGAAACTGGATGTGAAAGCCCTACAAAAAAAAGGTCGGCAAGATAGCTCAGCAGACAGTCTGCTCTGGCCAAGTGCAGGGACCAGGTTTTAATCCCCAGTCTGCAAGCTGTGCCAGTCCCGGCCCCGGGGTGCAGTGAGCCAGTGACAAACGTCTCAGCATGGTGGTGCACACCTGTAATCCCAGCGCTAGGGAGGCTGGGATCACCATGAGTCCAATCTGTGTAGTAAGACACTGTACCAAATATGTAAATGAAAAAAAGCCTTACTTTGATAAAGCAAAATACTTTATCAAAAGCAGAAGAAAAAAAAAAAAGACAAAGAGCAGCTGCATGATAAAGGGGTCAATTCATCAAATGGAAATAAAAGTTTTGAATAGACATGCACCCAGTATCAGAGCACTAAAATATAGGAAACATAACAATTCATGAAAAGGGAGTAGTAGACGCCAATATAATAACAGTTGAGAGGTTTAACATCCCACATTCAGGAATATTCAGATCTTCTAGACAGAACATCAAAATAGGGAAGTTATATTGCATCCCAGACCAAAGGAACCTAAGACACATCAGAATATTCCCTTTAACAGTGGCAGCAAACTTATTCTTCTCAACACCACTGGGAAGGAACACTTCAAAACATGCTGCAAAAGAGTCTCAAACCTAACACTGAAATCATTTATTTTTTCTGACTAAAATGAAGAAAAAATTAGAAAAAAATTCCAGAAAATATATGGAAATTAAGTAGCTTTTTGTCTTTTGTTTTGTTTTTTGTTGTTGTTTGTCTGTTTGAGACAGGGTCTCATGTCATTCCGGCTAGCCTGGGATCTCTGTGTAATCCAGGCTGGCTGCTCACTCATGGCCGTTCTGCTTTAGTGTCCTGAGAGCACCACCATGCCTGGCAAGTTTACTTTTGAATAACTAATGGATCAAGAAGAAATATAGAAGGAAATTTTAAAAGTTAGCAAAATAAATGAAATGGAAACACAACAGACCAAAACCTGTGGCATACAGAAAAAGCAGTACTTAAAAGAAAAGTTATAGCAATCAATGCCTATCTCAAAAAAAAAGGCATAAAGCTGGGCATGGTGGTGAATGGCTACAATCCTAGCACTCAGGAGGTAGAGGCAAGAGGATTGCTGTGAGTTTGCGGAAAGTCTGGACCACTTAGTCAGCACAAGGCCAACCTGAACTATAGACTGAGACCCTGACTCCACAAAACAAAGAAACAAAAAAAAATCATAAAAATCTCAAATAAAACAACCCCTTGCAGCATCTTAATGAACCAGAAACACAAACCCCAAAACTAGTATTGGGGGGTCCAGGGAGATAGCTCAGTAGAACAAACACTTGCCTGGCAAGCACAGGGTCCTCAGTTCAATCCCTGGTACTGAAAACAAAACAAAAAAATAGTATTAGGACAGAAAGAATAAAGATTATAGTAGAAATAAGCCAAAGAAAGACCTCATTCCCTAGAAAAACTAAAGATCAGCAAAATGCAATGATGGGTCTTCAAAAAATATAAGCAGTACTGCCAAGCTCCTGGGAAGACTAAGAAAAACAAAGCAGGAAGACTAAAAATAAAACAAGATGAAAAAAAAAAAAGATTAAAACTGATACCACATGGGCTGAGGAGATAGCTCAGTGGTCTAAGCGCCTGCATGGCAAGCGCAAGGACCCAAGTTTGATCCCTGGTACCACATGCCATGCCAGCCCCAGAATCAGATGTAGATGTGCATGTCTATAATCCCAGTGCTGGAGAGGCTGAGACAGGAGGTTCACTATGATGCTGAGCTGCATAGCAAGAACCTATACCAAATAAATAAAGGATTTTTAAAAAACTGAAATACAAAAGATTTTATTAAAAGATTTTTATATGCATCAGTTAATTTGATAACTCAGATGAAATGGACATATATATCTCATCATGATGGAATCATGAAGAAATGGAAAAGCTGAACAGACCAATCACAAGTAATGAAATTGGGTCAGTAATAAAAAGTCTCTTATCAAAGAAAAGCCCAGGATCCAATGGCTTTTCTACGAACATCAGTTCTTCCAAAAAGCTGATGAAGAAGAAATTCTTCATACCCATTCTATGAAGCCAGCAGTAGCCAGACACCAAAACTAGACAAGAATACAACAAAGAAAGTTACAGGCCAATGTCCTTGAGAAATATAGATATAAAAACCCTTTAACAAAATACTAAAAAATCCAATCTAACAAATTAAAAAGTTTGTTCGACATGACTGAATGGTTTTCATCCAGGAATATGATGGTTTAACACAAACAAATCAACAGACATGAAATAACACGTCAACAGAATGAAAGACAAGAATCATACGCTCATCTCAATAGCTGCAGAATGTGTATAATATCCAACAGTCCTGGAGCCCCCACCAACTCCGAGGATGGCCTTACTTGGAAGGTGTTTTTTTTGGTTTTTTTGGTGGAAATGGGGATTGAACTCAGGCCCTTGTGCTTTCCAGGCAAGTGCTTATTCTACTGAGCTATCTCCCCAGCACCAGAAGGATTTTGGGTTTTGTTTTTTTTTGTTTTGTTTTGTTTGGGGGGGCGGCTGGCTCAGGATGCCTTAAGGGTAGATCTGGTAAGACATGAAGATCTGGCGATCGAACCACAGAATCCTGTGCCTGACTGCTTTGTTTATGCAGGTATTTAAAACAACTGAGTTAATTGGCAGGCCCCCTCAACTAGTCCTTTATGACAAAAATCTCTGCACAAAATTTTATAATTATACATAAATTAGCATATACTCAAATTTTGTATATAATGTACCTCAACACAATGAAGTCCAATTCTTTATAATAAGCCAAAATAATGTCAAACTGATGGAGAAAACCTGAAAAGTTTCTAAGACCTGGAACAAGAGAAGGAATACCCATTTTCACTTTCACTCAACATAGTACTAGAAGGCCTAGCCAAGCTTTCTGGAACTTTCTCCCACCAGCTACAAAACTCAATCCTATTGCAGTATTCAGGATATTAAGGCAGAAAGATCACAAGTTCAAGGCCAACCTGGGCTTCACAGTGAGTTCAAGTCCAGCCTCAACTACATAGCAAGACCCCATCTTTAAAAAAAAAAAATTAAAAAGTATTAAAAACTCAAATATAAGAAAAGAAACTAGAAGTAAACATGGTGGAACTGCTTGAGTACATTGGAAGAAGCAAGATTTTTTTAATTAGGAACCCTAAAAGTATAAGTAGTAGTAAAAACAAACATATAATTTTATCAAACTAAAAGTCTTCTGTTGAAATAGGCAACTGAGTGAAGAGACAACCTACAGAATGAAAGTATTTTTCCACTATATATATGACAGTTGATATTTAGATTATAAAGAATTCTAAAATCTCAATACAAAAAAACAAATAAACCAATCAAAAATAGGTAACAGAATTTAAATAAGACATCTCAAAAGAATCTGGCAACAAATTTAAGAAAAGAGTCCTCAGTATTACTAATTTAGGCAGGGGAGAGAGCTCAGTGGTCTAAATGCCTACCTGGCAAATTTAAGGACGAGTTCAATCCCCAGTACCACATGCCTTACAGGCCCTGCTCTGAGGTGCATGTAGGTCACCAAAAGCTGGGGAGGCCTGCAATCTCACACTGGGGAGGCTGAAAACAGGAGGATCACTACAAGTCCAAGCTGCGTAGCAAGACCCTGTGCCAAATATATAAAGATTTTTTAATTTAAAAAAAAAATCTTATAGCGAAACATAAATCAACAACATACTGAGATAACACTCCATTCCAATTAGTGTGGCCAACTAATTGTTTTTTAAAACTATAAAGGTAATAAATGCTGATGAGGATGTGAAGAAAAGGGAACCCTTTTGCCCTTGTTGGTGGAAACATAAACTAATAGAGTCGTTAGTGAAGACCAGAACGCAGTCACTGCTGTAGGCTAACCATATGCTTCAGAAGCCCTCGGAACTGGCTTGCAGTTTGGAAAGGCTGACTAGAGAAGAAGCCCTAGAATGCAGTGCGCCAAGCTCGATTAGTTTCTGGTTAGAGCTCGGAAGACCAGAATGTTGACCACACCACAGCAAAAGGCCAGGCTCAAGAGGTTGATGTCCCTCAGTTGGGAGGACATCAACAGCACTGGACACCAGGCCACGTATGCTGTGCTCTGGCAGAAGACTTTGCATCTTGCTAATGTCCAGAGCCTTTTGCAGACTAAAATTAAGGGCACTGGGCTGATCTGGTGGAAGAAATTTCAAGGCAGCTTAGTGTCATGGAGCTATGGCTGGCTACTGTTTTAACCAGCTCTACCTTGATATTCAAGAGCAAATTGCTCAGCAGAATGATTTTCAAAATTTTGAATTTGGCCAGAAAGGAAACCCTGGTAAAGTTAGGGCCTATAAAGATGGAGTAGAGGAAAGCAGTACTAAAAAGATTAATGATAAAAGGAAGCCAACGGCTGGTGCCAGTCCTGCCCCTGGAGCGCACTGACAGTCCAGGTATGGTGGTACATGCCTGTAATCCCAGTGTTTGGGAAGCTGAAAACAGGAGGATCACTACGAGTTCAACCTGTGCAGAGACCCTGTACTAAATGCATAAAATAATAAAAGTAATAATAATAATAAATAAAAGGAAGCCAAGTACTTTGGAAAGTATAATAGAAAAAATGGCCTGAGGGCATGGCGGGCAGCAGGACCCCATATTTTGAAGAAATTGTTCAAAAGGAAAAAGGGTCTAAGATGGGATAAAGCAAAAGGACAGAAGGGAACAGGGAAAAAAAACACAAGTTAGTTATACTATCTCTTAGTTCACTGAAAAGGAAGGTTTGTGCCAATACCAATTAGAGAAATTCTAATGCTCTTATGTTGTACTCTGAATAACTACTTTAAGACAATACGCAATGTATTAACTATTGTTATTCTATTATTATGAAATTTTGTTTTAGCTTTTCTCCGTAAAATTAAAAAACAAAATAAATTCCAAATGCTCTCAGTATGCCTGACCCATTTGCCACCAGCTGCCTGTGTTCCAGGAGTGGCTGCTCCCCACACACGAACTCTGGGAACAGTTCTGGCCGGACTCCCACACCCTGTTGCTACCTCACACTCAGGGGTTCCGCAGGGCCAGTAAAGCTTGGCTTTTCATGCCAGAACCCAAGCCCTAACATGCTGCCTCCCGGCTCCTGCTATCCTCGCTTCCCGGACCTCATGCTCCCCTCCCCTTAGCACGCCATCAAAGACTGTCGCACTCAGCCTCCACAAAAACCCAGCTCAGTAAACTCCTGCACTCTATTTTGGCGTTCCTCCTGGATGTCCTGCTGAGAACCCTGAAAAAATAAAAAAGTATAGAAAAACAGGCAGTAATAAACATTAATGCGTGGAACATCATTTGGCAGAACTTTCTGGAGACCAGTATCTGGTATAGGCAGGTAAATCCACTACCCAACTATACCCAAAAAATTGATATGAAATACAGTATATGCTGATATAAGAGCATACTGGTGAAATGTCCCGGGTTCAAATTCCAGATTTACCACTTTCAGACTCCATGTTCCCTTATGAAATGAAAATGTCTTAACAAGATGTTCTAAGAACAAAAAGCTCCACATGAAGAATTACTTGGATAACACCAGTCTCTATTTACAAACACTTGCTATTTTGCAGAAAGATGTTTACTGCACTACTGTTTCAAACAGTGGAAAATGTAAACGACAAATATAGTATTGCTTTTCTGAAATTGTATCTATATATGTATATGCAGGTAAAAGAAAACAAGCTTAAATACTGCAACTGTGGAGCAGGAAAGGAAGGGCTGTTTCTATGTGAAACTTTGATTGTGAGCAACACACATTTTCTTACACTTTGAAGAAAGGAAAAAGCAAAGATCACTATCAATGTTCAAGACAAAAAAAATTAATTTCTCTAAGTACACACAGATGTTACATTAAAGTATTTTATTTTAATTTACTGTACACACTTAAACTTTAACAAATCTTTAGGCAGATGCACTTTCCTCTGTCGGGTTAGTTTGCTCCTCAGTTACCTGTAAAAACATAAACAGCTTTATTTCTCTAATAAATACTTTCAATTTTACCTTTCGCCACCAGGTTAACTCCTCCCACCATCCTCTTCACACAACGTTTTGTCTTTTTCCTTCCACAACAGTTATTGTAGCAATAATAGCTAGAAGTTTGATCAGTGTGTGTAGAGTCACAAGGAATCAGGGCAAGAAGGAAGAGCCCGCGAGGTCAGACCTTGCAGGACAGCTATGTGAAGGAGTCAGGAAAGAAGAGTTCCTAACCATGACACAGTGAAGCTACAGTGAAGAAAGACAATCAGTCCCACTTGTGACATAAAACGCTAAAGACAGAATAAACTACACACACACAAATATTCAAATCTAGTTTTGCAGAGTAGTTACACAATTAACACTAACAGTCAAGGCAGTTTTCAAATATCTGATAAACTACAATCATTTAAGTTTATTAAAACATTATCATAGGACTGAATACCACTACAGTAAGTAAAAACTATTACTATTATACAGTAATATACTCATTTCCATTCTACGGTGCTATTTCCAAAATTAAGAGAACTACCAAATTATAACTTCTCTAATGCCAAAACAGCTCTTGGCTAAACAGTTACAATGCTAACTTGATTACTGACTCAAGATATTTCCCCTCTACCCTCCACTACCTGGGTTGTTATTGCTTAATTTTAATAAAAATTTCTTCATAGAAATAAGAAAATACCTACCATTTTCCGAGATCTTTCTAGTAGCTTATCCCATATGGTAAAATGTGCCTAAATAGAAAAGATTTGTTGTGAATCAAAGCAGGAAAGTTAAAAAGGACTGAGTCCTTATATAGCTTTTAAAATAAAACAAGTAAATAAAAAGCTGGACAGCACTAATATGACAACTGGTCATAAATATGGAATCAGTAGGGAAAACAGGTACTGAGTATGCAGAACAATTGCTTTGTTGGCATTTAAGGAAAAAAGACTTAAGCACTAAATATGTTGTTTTTCTTCTTTTATTCCTTTTCATCATTTACATCATAAAAAACATTCTTCCTAATGGAAGAGAAAAATGCATCCCATTTTCCCAAAGTCTGTGATTTTTCTCTAATTAGCCAATTCTGGCATACTGGAGGTCATTCTTTAACTCCTACACAATCACAGGAGGTTCATTAAGAACTACCTGTGACATATTTACTCTGAAACTGTAGACCCACAGGATTTGGCAGATTGCAGGAAAGAATAAATGGAAACAAGTTAAGGTCACAATAAAATGACAGAGACAGTTTCTTCAATTCTTAGTAGTCCTATGTAACAAGATTATCAGAATGCATTAGTGAAAACAGTAAAGTGATAATGACCACATCAATTTTATTAAGCAACTGAAGGTAATATTGAGGCATAATGATGATCCAGGGACTATTTCACAGAGATAAGCTCAGACAATCTGTAACAAAAAGTAAAATTACTATCTATGCGCAAATCCTTCTAGAGAAAGGCCAGACTGGACAATTGCAGCACAGACCAAGCAGGCAAGGCTGGATAATGCAGGACTTTCTGAAACAGGGGCAGGGGTTGGAACTTATCCAATATGGAATAAGAATAGGCCTTGAGTCCTGAGTATGTCATTAAAATTAGGGTGAAGAACACGCCAATATGAGGTCAAGGGTACGCCAGAAAGGTCTTACCAATACGCATTCCAATGTCCCCTCATCCTAATCTAAAACATAAAAATACTATCTCAAGTTGATTTTATGTTAACAATTGTTCCTTTTACGAACTAGCTTTTATAGCCTCAGCAAACTTACCATTAATCATAAACTCAAGTTTACAAAACATTAGTGGCACACGACTTAAGGAAAATTAAAATTTATGTCCCTCAAAACTGTATAAAATCAAACTTACAACCTTGTCCCAAACTGCAAGACCTAGAACTTTAAGCTTTACTTACCCTTAAGTGAACAGGTAAAGACAGACCCTGGAATCTTCTCACATGACACGGCTGAGTGGGCTGCAGGCTGTGAACTGCTGATACTTCATACTGGGAACAAATGCTTGTTCGTGGTATAAGAGGGCCCTCACTCACATCAATGAAGTCACCAATTCTGATTTGATTTAAAAGGTAAACACGCAAGCCTCAGCATCAAATCACTTCTAATTGGTTAAAAGAGAAATGACGCGCTCTCTGCCACTATGTCCTACTCAAGAACGATGTACATGGCTCCCTTCTATCTGCAACAACTTCTGACATACAGTCTCGGGTAAAATGTCTCAACTTTGAAAATCAAATAAAATGAACCCTTCGCTACTTAACATTTAGGTAAATTTCTAGGTTTTGAAGAGTCTTGCAATACATCACACTACTGATCACATCCAACTGTGTAGCAATGATGACCCACAAGCTGGCAGTAACCTGGCACAGTAGCTTAGAATTCAGTACACAGGACAGATCGTGTCCGGAAACGAAGAGCAGTTGCTAGAGAAAACAAAGTTACATCCAAGTGAAGAAAACATAGCTGAGAAAATAAATCCAGGCCATAAAGTCATTTTTACACAGGGCACAGGACTTGGATTTGCTCTATGTAGAAATGCAACAAACATAAAAAAGGTTCAACATAAAAAATCTTTCCCATCTGTGAACCAAAGTATACTCCAATTCAACTTGGATGTAACATAAGTAGTAACAAGTTACTGTTCATGTTCCTGTACAAAGGATGATCATGCTCAATTCATGTTAACAATGATTATCTTGCCTAATTTCAAAATCCTTAAAAATTTCATTTTTAACACCATTTTTCAACTCTTGAAATGAATAAAAATGATGAGCGAAAAGCACAAGAGCTCCTAAGGATAATTAGTTTCTTTTTACTAATATATCAGAAACATGAACCAGAGAACAAGATAGTAAGAACAATAAAATATAGTAAAACATCATCTATTTCAGTCATAGACTTCAGCGTGGTAATTACAAGGCTAAACTTTAAATTAGCATATCACCCAATCTTTGGGAGTTTATTTACCTGTGTAGCTTGACTATTCTCTCAGGATTCTGAGATGCCTTCTCTTCTATAAAATCTATTTTGTACCTAAAAAGCAGCATAGAAAAAACATTTTTTAACTCTAACTAAGTGTTTCCTGACACCTCACTGTTTCCTCCTCCTCGGCTGTGGTTTTCCCTGGCAGCTGCCCATCCTCACAGCCCTAGAACTCCACACCACGTTCCCGGGACCTGCTCGGGGCCAACCCAGTGGACGCTTTCCAGTCCAGTCCACAGCTCACCCCCACCGGGCAGAGCTCTTTCCATGGGCCTGCAACAGTCCCATCGCAGCCTATTTTATCTCCCGGCCACTTGGGCTTTCCTCCACCCTTCATGGGCTCCATCCAGGATACTCTTCTCACACTAAGCCTCCTCCCTACACTAGCTCCCTGACTGACAAGCTTTAGCTACTACTTACACGCAGTACCTTCTACTCTCTGCCTCTAACTCACCTTTCTCTCCTGTGCCCCAAACTGTGCATTCAACACCTTCCAACACACCCACGAGCATGGTCCCTTAATGCCCCAAAGTTCCAAACTAATTATTTCCCTCTTTGCACACTACAGTTTTTCTTATTCCCAAATTTCCTATCTCAGATTAATTCCACCAAACACCCATGTCCAAGTGAAAGACCAGGGCCATTTCCTCTTTTACACCATACCCCTTTGCATGGCATCCAGTTCATCACCAAGTCCTATCAATTCTGCCTCATGTCTCTCAAATCTGTCAATTCTGTCAGTATAACTGGCAGCACAAATTGAGCTGCAGAGCCCACATTCAAATCATGACCTTGCTTACTAGGAAGAACCTGGTCTGTTTAGCCCAGCATGCAAAACAAGTGTAAGTGTGCATGTACCCATGGCCACACCTGTGTAAGCACAATGGCATGGCTCAGGTAGGAGGCACTGGTTTATGTGAAAACATCCACTGATGGCTGTCCCCCTTCTGCCAGAGTCCCCATGCATTACAGAGAGCCAGTGCCCTTCAATACTGTCCCTCGTGGTCCACCTCCAAGAGATGTTTTGCCCCGTGAGCCAAAACCTCTAAAGGCTCTTGCCTTTCTCTGAAGCAGAGAGATTCAGTCACTAGCTCACCACCACTGCCCCACACTCTTCCATCCTCTCAAACTTATCCCCAAACTGTCTTCTTTGTCCTGCCATGTTGCAGCTAACTTTATCTATGTCCCAGAAGTCCCCACCAGACTTTGACACTTAGGGGGAGCAAAGCAACATCTCAACAGAGAATGGCCAGGGATAAGCTCAGTGGCACAGTGCCTCCCTGGCAAGCACAAGGTTCTGAGTTTGATTACTGGTACAAAAAAAACCAAAAAGAAAAAAAGGAGAGAGAATGGAAGTTGAAGGTATGCTGTCTAGTAATATAGCTATTAAGCACTAAAATGTGCTTAGTACTAATTAAAATATGCCTTAAGTTTAATATACAGACCAGAGTCTAAGAACTTACTATGAGCAAAAATACAAGAGACCATCAGTAATATGTAATATTGATTGCATGTGGAAATTATATTTTAAATATGTTGGTTAAATAAAATGTATTATTACAATTAATTATAACTTTTTTTTTTACTTTTTAAAGGTAGTACTACATATATTCATGGCTCATATATTTCTGTGGAGAGCATATGCCCCAGACTTTTGTAAGAAAATAATTTGATGAGGTGATAATCCAAGGAATTTTTTAAGTCAAAACTGTAAATGGTGGTTTGAGTCTACTGTACTACCTATATTTTATGATGTATTTCTACTCTTTTAGTACACTGCTCAAGAATATACTGGAAAGTGCTCTGTCATAGCTAGAGTTCAGTGAGTAAATTTTTCTCCAATACTTCTCCAAGTTCAGTTAAATGTACTGCACTTTTTTAGCATGTAAATAATTATTTTATGAAAGAACCTTAGATACCATACTGCTTTGAGAAATGCCAGGCAAGAATATGAGATGAGGAGACTCCATGAACTAATTCAAGAACATAATTATGACTATCCCTATGAAACTATCCCTATAAAAATTTATGATTCAACTTCTATATTCCTAAAAGAAACTCTAATACATAATTTTTAACAATTTGCAGGTATATATTTTGGTTTCAGACTATAGTACTTATATTTCTAATTAGTACTAATCTTCTATTAGATTATTAAAATTTACTTTGTATTCTTACAACTAGTACAAGGTGAACTAGAAGTTCTCTGATTAGAGAAGGAATTGAGAAGCCAAGCAGAATTTAAAATGCTGACAAAGGAAAATCCATCACATAGATAATTCATATGCAGAAAGCTAAGCCCTAACCATGAGCTGGGTGTGGTGGCACACACCTGTAGTCCCAGCACTCTGGAAGCTAAGGCAGCCTGAGCCACAAAGTGAGGTCAAGGACAGCCTGAACTGCATGGCAAGACCGTGTTTCAATAAGGGGAAAAAAAAAAAGAAAAAGAAAACTGAGCGTGGTGGTGCACACCTGTAATCCCAGCTCTTGGGAGGCTGTAAATAGGCGGATCACTACGAGTCTGACATAGCAGTGTGCGCTCGCTTCAGCAGCACATATACTAAAATTGCAATGATCTAGTAGTGAGACCCTGAGCACCCTGGAGAACCTTCTCTAAAATACAAACAAACAAAAAAGACCTAACCATGTAAACATTTTTCTCTGTCAACTCTCTTCCAAACTGCCTACATGTTTAATCTTATCCTTTGCAGTCACAGTGGAAGAATGGAACAGAAAGGCTGCCAAGTAGGCAAAATAATACAGCTGTCTCACATGTTATCACTTCAGAGCAGAAAGTAAACAGCGACGCACACTACCATGTCGATATACAGAGAAGGGCTGGCCTAGGGAACAGAGATGTCAATGTGAGGAAACTGCTGACTACCAGGGGGACCATTTTAGAGTACAATCAACAAAAAGGTAAGCAAAAGAGAACAGGTTAGTACAGAAAAAAAGATCTCTGAGTAGAAAACAAAAAACCTCAAATGTAAAAAATCCTAGTAAGTTAAGTTTTTGTCATTACACATAACACTGGGAGATTTAAGGTTACTTTAAATTAAGCTAACACTTACTTGTTGTGTTGAAATATTTCTAATGCCACTTTTGCATCAACTTCCAGAGTTTCAAAGGGCAGATCTTTGTAAATTAAGGCATAAGCATCTTTTGTGAAGGAACGTAGGTTCTCCTTAAAAATGAAAGAATTAACCTTTAGTGACTAACACTATGTCTCTGTAAGTCAGCCAAAGCTGTAGGCTTGGTACTGTGGATCCAACTAAAAGGTGAAAAGTAAATGTCCTGGGAGAATAAACTAACTCACAATAACTGAATACTTAGACCACATACATCTCCCACTCCATAAGCTATAAAACTTGTGGTTTACCTGCAACTGAAATATTGTCAGCCAGGTGTGCTGGTGCATGCCTACTATCCCGACAGTGTGGGTGGCTAAGGCAAGAAAGTAGCAGGTTTGAGCTCAACTTGAGCAACTTGATACAATAAGACTCTGTCCCAAAATTTAGTTTTTTTTAAAAAAAAGGCTACAGATATAGTTTGGTACAAAGGTCAAGACTAAAACTTCAGTAATGTCAAAAAATTACCATCCTGCATTAGTAATAATTATTATAAGGGCTAGCCAGATAGCGGATCAGTGGACTAAAGCACCTGATGAGGCAGACACAGGAACCAGGGTTCAATCCCTGCCTTGCCATGCTGGCCCCGCCCATGGGGTATGTTGAGATGGTGACTGAGATTGGGCATGGTGGTGCTCCCTGTAATTCCAGCACTTGGGAGGCTGAAAACAGGAGGATCATTATGAGTCAGATTTGGGTAGTGAGACTCTGTAGACCCTGTACTAAATATACATAAAAATAATTTCATTATTATTATTATTACAGGCAGGCATCATGGCATACATCTGTAATTCTAGCACTTGAGAAGTTAATGCAGGAGGATCATCATGAGTTTGAGGCCAGCCTAGGGTACACAGTGTGACACTGTCTAA
>NDGN011340065.1:0-13103 GCA_002564285.1 Tympanoctomys barrerae | reverse complement strand
ACTACAGCAACCTGAGGCTGAGAGCTTTGTGGAAGCAGCCACTTAAGGAACTGAGCTAGGGCCGGGCCCCCGTGCATTACATTTTAAACTAAGTTTTACATGTGCCACTTTAAGGCATCAATATAATCTTCTAACTGCAATATATGAGAGAAATTAGAGAATCATAAAGTAACTTGTACTTCTGGCACAAAGGAAAGTTCCTTAGTCTGATGCTATGGAATAATTTTGAGTTTGACAGCTGTAGAGGCAGACTAGTTCAACTGTTTCTTTCTTTCATTTTTTGGCGAAACTGGGGATTGAACTCGGACCCTTGCGCTTGCCAGGGAAGCGCTTATTCTCTTGAGCCATCTCCACGGCCCCTTTAACTGTCTGTTGACTCAAACATGAGAGGTACTGTCTCTGGTGACGTGACCTCTTGAAATGTTCTGCAAGACTCAGTAAAATACTAGACAAAACACAGCGTTCCCTTGATTTACCTACGAAAGTCATGGAGGACTCAGAATAACTACTTAGTTAGGAGACTACTCCGAGTATGAGAAAAGTGTTTCAGTTTTGGCCTCTTCACACTAATTCCACTATTTTTCTTCCCATCATTGTGACAACTAAAAATGCCTCCACAAAATCCCTGAAATACTAAATCACTAAAAAGTGACACTAAAAATAAATTAAATTAAATTAAATTAAAAAATTAAAAAAAAAAAAAAAGACAACAGAAAGGGGCTGGGGAGATGGTTCAGTGGAATAAGTGCTTCCCTGGCAAGCGCAAGCACCTGAGTCCAATCCCTGCTTCCGCAAAAATAAATAAATAAATAAATAAATAAATTTTAAAAGTGACACTTCATTACTATGTAACTTTCTTTGCTGATTTCTGATGAGGTTTCGATGGGAACTTCATGCCTAGAAGAGGCCCCCTGAACGTGCTGCATGTGAACACCACAGAACATGCTCTGAGAGAAAAAATGAGTAACGTTTATATGCTATAGAAAATTACTTCTGGATTCTTCTTCCTTTTCTGAAATAGGGAAAAGACTGAGGCAGAAATTTTAGGACCTGGCACGACAATCTGACCAGCAGAAGGTAAGAGGAGCATGCCTGGCTGCTGGCTGTGATGGGCTTGTCCACCACGTTCCAGGCCTAAACAATTCCCGACATGCAGCAGGAGTCCAGTAAGTAAGCAAATATGTAAGCAAATGATGGCAGGAGAAAGGGATTTTAAACTTGATTAAACAGTGGAGAAAAAACACAAAGGGAAAGAATATTCTTTGCATGTCTAGTTTGTGGGGTACTTTCACATAGGCTATATCCCCTGCAACCCTACAAGTATGTCAACTAAAAAATTGTGGAATTTTAAAAACTGATGGGATTAAAAGCCCATCAAAAGGTCCAGCCAAATAGCTCAGCAGATTAAAGCACCTGTAAGCAGGCGCAGGAGCCTGGGGTTCAATCCCAGGGGCCTGCCATGCTGGCCCCGCCCCCGGGGCATGCTGAGACAGCAATTGAGACTGGGCATACAAGCACACCAGTAATCCCAACTCTTGGGAGGCTGTAAACAGGTGGATCACTACGAGTCTAATCTAGTAGTGGGACCCTGAACACCCTGTAGACCCTTCCCTAAAATACAGAAGAAAAAAAAAAAGAAAGAAAGAAAGCCCATCAAGCACATTTGCCAGGCTCCACTGAGCAACTGGGTAAAAAATTAATTTGCACATGTCTGTCCAAACTGTACTATCTGCACTATATGTGCTATATGCAAAAATGCCCTTTTTCTACAGACTATGGAACCATCCAAAATGCTTAGGGAGCTCATCTGACAGCTGCAAGGATATGAAGATGACTAGAAAAGTTTTCATCCTCAGAACAGGAGACAGGCAAGTCAGTGAATATGGAAGAGCTTAGGTCGTACCGCCGCAATAAACTGCTCCCTAATCTCTGTTTTTTGAAACAACTAAAGCATATTCCTCACTCATTTTCTATTGCAGACAATAGAGTATGTCTGCATTTCTGCTCACACTGAATTGGTCAAAGCAGGTTACACAGCTAATTAGCCTTCAAGATGGCAGGAAAGCGTAAACTCTTTACAAAGGACAGTGGAAGAACAAACCATAGTGGCATCCACCATTCATGTATCTACACACTGGTGGGTGTTCAGACCACATGGCTAAAAGACATACGCACACACAAACACTACTGAGCAAGGGTCTTCACAATGAGCTACATCGCCAGATACTTTTTCTTTTTTAAATGTGAGACAGGTCCTACTAAGCTGCCCGGGCTGGGCTCACACTTGGGACACTCCTGCCTCAGCCCCCAGAGTGCTGGAATGAGGGGCACATGCCGCCACGTCTGCTACGGTGAGCGGCACTGGGAAGACTGTGGTGTGGCAGCACAGAGAGGGCTCAGTGTGTGCACCGAAGGGAAGGGCACAAGGAAAACACCTCTGAAGGCTGTCTGGAATGTACAGGTAATCGAGAGAACGAGGCAGCAAAGGGCACCTGAAGCATACAGAGCAGTATGCGTGGATCAGGAAGAGTGTAAGAGCCGTGGGGTGGCGGGGACAGGAGGGTGGCTGCAAGGATGGCCCTAAGAGCAAGTGTTCTAAAACACAGCGCACGTTACTCCCAGCCCACTTTCAATCACTTATCGGTCCCAGTATTTAAATACTGGGTGACTAAAAATCGCGTATTTTAAAATTTTAAGATAACAAGAAATATAAAAAACCCCAATTTTATCAAATTTATTCAATGTAAGAACTAACTGGCTGAAATGAAACCTGCCCAAGTGCTGCTTGAGACAGTCTGCACCTTAACAAACCCGCTGCCCAAGTGGCACTCAGAGTAAGCTGTTAAGTGGCTAACAGTTCAAAATGTGTTCGAAACCAATGCCAAACAAAACCTGTTATCAACTTCTGCTGCTGTCAGAACACTGGATTATGATACCCAGACAGAAATAAGTTGACAAACAACACCACTGCTTCATATTCTCACTGGGCCGCCCCAACCCTACGAAGGTGAGAGAGATGAGCAGGAGGCCTCCCCAGAGTCCTGGAAACCGGAGTCGAATCCAGTGAGGACAGAAGACAGTGCCCAAGCCCCACGCACAGTAAGGAAGCTAATAGCAGACCTCATCCAAAGCCTGGCTTCCAAAAGCCTGCCCCACAGTTCAAGTCTATGTGAGGCATAACAACAGTGCCACACAATTAGGCAAGGAAACCTGCCTTGCTCTACCCAGCCTGGGCTTAAAGAAAATAATGTTTACTCCTTGGTAAAGAAGGAAAGATAGTAACCATGTGGTGCAGAAGAAGCCTATCATGGTCATGGTAATCCCAGAACCAGAGCAAGTATTACCAGTGCTAAGCTGATCACGGTGAACAGAGTGGTAAAAGAAAAATCAGACAAAATCAAATTCAAGGCCATCCTACTACATATACGAACACCACGCAAAATCATGAAAGTCATAAAAACAAAGAAAGCCCGAGAAATAGTCATGGAGGAAACCTATAACTAGATGCACTGTGGTGCCCTGGGTGGAATTCTGGGACAGAAGAATGACACCAACAGAAACACGAATAATGGGCTGGAGCAAAGTCAGTATGGTTTTGATAGAAGAATAGGGGAGGCTAACATGAGAGAAACTGGGGACAGAGAATATAGCACTCTCTCTGTGTTACTCTGGACATTTTCTACCAATCTAAAGTTATTCATGGACCAGGGATACATCTGAGTGGCATAGCACTGCCTGGCAAGTGTAAGGTTCTGAGCTCGATCCCAGGTACTATAAATATAAACAAATACATAAAATAGGTATTATAAAGTAACTTTTGTTTTAAAAATCTTACGAAGACATAATCTTAATGATAATTCAGGAATTCAAGTGGCCCTGAACACCTTAAGCATAACACTACATTTTAAGTAATCCCATGCTTGCTATGACGGGAGATGACTATTAAAAGCAGTCTTGGGCCAGGGAGATGATGGCTCAGTGGAATAAGTGCTTCCCTGGCAAGCGCAAGGGCCTGAGTTCAATCCCCGGTTCTGGGGGGGGGCAGTCTTATACAGACAGACACACATCCCTGGCTTCTCAACTTCAATCCACGCTTCAAAGGCTTTCCCCCACAATAGTCCCATCAAAGATCAATCAATCACACCAT
Source organism: Tympanoctomys barrerae (assembly GCA_002564285.1). Classification (NCBI taxonomy): domain Eukaryota; kingdom Metazoa; phylum Chordata; class Mammalia; order Rodentia; family Octodontidae; genus Tympanoctomys; species Tympanoctomys barrerae. The sequence goes on along the minus strand of NDGN011340065.1, from coordinate 8,956 downwards.
AAATAAGAATTTAATGTGAGCTACTGAATGGCAGATGGGAAATGCCTAAGAATTCTCCAGAAATGGTGAGTGACAGCAACTCAGGAAACCCCAAGCATGATGAAAAGAGAAAGGCACAGGCAGAAAGTGTGGAGTGTGAAGGGGCCATGAATGCTGGACAGGCAGACTCAGGAAAAGCCCCAAGAGAGGGGTGCGATCCTCCAGATAACACACCCAACACATGTCCAGCCCCATTAAATTACCACCCTGAAACATCTGAGGCAACTGACCTCACAGAAGGAAGGGTGTCAGTAGCTCAGTTGTGGAGGACAGAACAGTGGTTTGGCGGAGGCCTGGCCCAGCTTGTGCAAGGCCCTGGTCCAACCCTAGCACTCCAGAAATGAAACATGCTTGCCAGTAGCCAAACAAGACTGGATAATGTCTTCTCTTGGTCTGGGGCTCCTGAGGGCTCTGAGTGGCCATGGAACTGTTCAGGTTGGAGGGAGGCTCCCACCCGAGCCAGGACTTCAGGTGGGGAGGACAAGGCGCCCAGTCCCTTCTGAAGTGGCGTTTTCAGGGACCAAGCCCTACTCCCATACTCCAAAGGCTCCACGGGGTCCCACAGTATCACCTGTAGACCGAGCTCTTGGCCATGGCCCCAACCAGTATCTGAACCACAGCAGGCAATGAGAGGAGAATGTAATGCTAAAATACTAAGAAGGAATCCTTGGAACTAAGTTAGAGACACAGCAGAAAAATCCTAAGAAAGAAAGAAAATGATAAAGATAAGAAATCAGTGAAAATAACCTAGAAGACAAAATATGAAATAATAGGAGTAAAAAGGTGTGCTGAGCTGGTGATATATATCTGTAATCCCAGCAGTCGAGGGCAGGCAGGAGGAACGCCATGAGATCAAGGCCAGCCTGGGCTACACAATGAGCTCAAGGCCAGCTTATAAAATTAATAAATAAAGAATCTAGATACTTCTGGGATTAAACAGAAGATAGTATGCACAATTTTATGTGAACAAATTTGAAAGCATGGAAGAAATACGTTTCTTGATAAAACTGATTCATGAGAAAATTTAAAATTTACCAAACTGGATTCAAGAGCAAAAGAACACAATGCTCGTAATAGTTATTAAAGACACTGCATCAATAGTTAAAACTCTTACAATGAAAATGTAAGAGACAGCTTTACAGATTAATTTCAGCAAACATTCAAGGAACAGGTAATTCTAATTATTATTATTTTTTTTAGGAAAGGTCTACAGGATGTTCAGGGTCTCACTACTAGATGGGACTCGTAGTGATTTGCCTGTTTACAGCCTCCTGAGAGCTGGGATTACAGGTGCGCCACCACACCCAGTCTCAACTGCTGTCTCAGCGCCCCCTGGGGGCAGGGGTGGGGCCAGCATGGCAGGCCCCCCGGATGAGCCCAGGCCCCCGGATGAGCCCAGGCCCCTGCACCTGCTTGCAGGCAGGTAATTCTAATTTAAAAGAGGATTCTTCTATTTAATATGGCACTGGGTGCTGAGCTTTCCATTGAGCTGCATCCCCAGGGCCTCTCCCGTCCCTTTTTGAGAGAGTCTGAACTGTTTAAGCCATGCTTCAACTTGTAATTCTCTTGCCTCACACCTCATGGCACCCCGTTCTGAGGATTCTTAAGTCACACAGAGGATAGAAGAAAAGACAAACACAGTCCAAGCCATCCTGTTAAGGTTAGATTTGCCTTGACACCAAATCAATGTAACAGAAAAACCAGACTAACATCATTCACAAGCATGCTACATTAGCAGGCCAGATCCAGCGTTGTATATAAAAATACATGCTGACTTTAGGACTTATCCTTAGAACACTGGTTAGTTTAATATTTAAAACTTAGTTACCAGCTGGGCATGGTGGCACACACCTATAATCCTATCGTTCTACAAGGCTGAGGCAGGAGGACTGTAAATTTGAGTTTATCCTGGACAATTTAATGACTCAGCTAGACCCTGTCTCAAAATAAAAAAAGGGCTAAGGATGTAGCTCAGTGTCAAGGCCCTGGGTACACTCCTCAGTACTGCAAACAACAAATAAATAACAATTTATTAGCCACATTAAAATATTTAAATTACCAACCAAAACACTTTTTACTCCTCTCTCCACTTTATACTAAAAAAATTAAAGAGGAAAAATTGTATGATTAATTGAAGAGAAGCAGAAATAGTAACAAAAAATCTCCACTTAGCTTCAGCAAACTGGGTGGGAAGGTAACTGTCTCGGTCTGTAAACGGGACCCACAGCTACCACAGAAAACATGGTGAAATGGTGACAGCAGTCCCTTCACGATGGAGAAGGTGATACCTGAAGCGCTCGCTCCTCTACTCCATCTGCACTACCATGCCTAACGTGTTACAAGAGAAGAGCAAGAAATAGAAGATAAAGGGTAGTATGGGAAGAAACTGACTTGTGATCACTTACAGATAGGCAAATCAACTCAACCAGTATAGAGAAAACAAATTCACAGAAGAAATTGTTTAGATTGAATACAAGTTTCCAAAGATTAAAATTACTTAGTTTTGGGAATCAAATTACACTAATAATCTACATAACTTAGGCCTCTCTGATACCAAAAGCACACAGAGCTATTTATAGTCTAGAAATCTTATTCCTGTCTAATTTTAGAAGGCACTGCATTAGGACTTCAGGTTAGTTCAAATCAAGCATAAGACACAGGTCTAAGCTTTAAAGGATTTGCATACAGCTAAATAACATCTGTCTAAAATTTGTCCCAGGTCTATGTACAATGCTTTTCTGTTGTCTTATTTCAAATTTCTGCCTTTCAGAAAAAGTAAAACTACGAAAAAACTGTTTTTATTTCTTTGTGGTACTGGAGATTAAGCCCAGTGCTTTCCTCTGAACCATTTTCCAAGCCCTTTTCCATAGTTCTGAGGCAGCTGCTAAAGTGCCCAGGATGGGCTTGAATGTCAGTCCTTCTGCCCCAGCCTGCAGAGTGCAGGGTACAGGTGTGCCCCTGTACAAACCTATGACTCAGCACCTGTAACCACGCAGGTCTGCTTGAGATTTGGCAAACAGGATCTTTCCCATACTGACATCACTTCAAAGAGTGACAGCTATACAATACCACCATTTACTTCTCTATCAAAGCTATTGATAAGACTATTACATGCTAAGCATTGTTGCAGATTCTGGGAATAAAAGAAAAACAAACTTAAGTGCCTGGTGTCATGAGTTTGCACGTTAGCTGACAACAAGGACAACTGTAAGCATCTCCAGAGTGTGCATCAGATATGTTCTAGGCACTCTACATGTACACTCTCAGTGACTCTGATATAGTACTTCCTCTACTTCCAAGTGAGGAAACTGGGACACAAAAAGGTTAAGAAATTTTCCCAAGGATACATGAATAGGAAAGTGGCAAAACTAGGACATTGCGACCACTGGGCCTGGATTCAATCCCAAGCTCCTGAACCACCATATTGCATCTCGATGGTAATCCTTTCAATAGAGAGAACTAAACAAGTGTAGGAGGACACAGAAGGATAATTTTACACAGCATGGCACTCTCTCACTGTAACAAGTATCTGAGATAAACCAACTTTTAAGGAAAGAAGGCTCACTCTGGCTCAAGTTCTGCAGTCCTTAGGCTGTGCTCAATTGGCCCTGTGCTAGGCAGTACATCATGACTGAGGTCTGGGGCTGCAGCCGAGCTCTTCAGCTGGGGACCAGACATGGGGGTGGGGGCAGGGCCCGGGAAGGACCTGGGCACTACTACCCCACCAGTGCCTGCCCTCTCACCCAAAACCTTCCCAAAAGCCATGTAAGCTGGTGACCAAGTCCAGAACACGTGGGCCAGTGAAGCCCCAGAACCAAACCAGTGTGGTCACAGGAAGATACTGCCCACTCAAGCAACTCTTTTTAAAGGTTATGACTGTATGCTCCTAAGTCTCCCAACTGCAGCTAAGGGGATTCTACCCCTCCGTGCCTCAGGCCAAAGTTTTACCTGTCTGGTCAGAGGAGGACGGGCTTCTGCTGCAGTAACCACCCCAATCACTAGCTTGGCAAAGCAGTTTTTACCTTCCTTGTGCTGAGCTCACTGCAGCTCCAGAAGTTATCCTCTAAATGGTGACTTCATCGTCTCAGCCCTTTGTTCCTGTGGCTCAAGATTTTCAATGTAAGGCTCTCCTCTTCCCGGGAGAAGACCCAGGAGCACATCATGGGGCCTCAGCCCAGGTCTTCCTTACACAACTCATTGGCCACACAGCTTTGAGACTGAAAGGGAGCAGAGAAGGGAGATAACTCCGTGCTCCCTGGAGACACGAACCGGACAGGGTAGGCCGTACCTCAGCACCCTTGACCTCTTGCTTTTTTCTAGGCCTACATCTACAGCTATGGTAAATCTTCAGATCTTCCTTTAAGAAACACCCTCTTTACTATAAGATACCAAAAGCTGAGTATTTATGAAGAACTGAAGCTCATGTGAATTGCAATTCTGGAGGCTTGGGAAGTCCAAGACCAGGAGTCATCTGATGAGGGCCCCCTCACTGCCTTCCACTGTGTGGCACAGCAAAGGAGCACGCATGGGAGACAGAAAGTCTGGGCCAAACCCAGCTTTCCTGAGGAGGCTACTCCCAACCTAACTCCAACCGCCCTGATTCATTTATGAAGGAGAGGGACCGTCACAATCTATTCTGAGTGACAGGGACCTTTGTGATCTATTATGTCTTAAAGATCACAATTCTTCAGACTCTTACAAAAGCAATTAAATTTTAACATGAGCTTTCAATAGTGATACCAAGAGAATCAAATACAGCAAAGATGGGTCAGAGTTAAATGGAGTCGATATAGTTCAAAGTCTCTCTGTGTGGTAGGAGAAGTAGTAAAACTAGTAGGTAATTTTAGACTTTAAGAAATCACACACGTGGTGATTTCTAGGTTACCTCTAAAAGAACATTAAAAACAATCCAAAAATGATAGAAAATGGTATAAAAACACTGCATGTATGCTTTCATCAGATAAAATACAATGAGGTATTATCACAGAATGGCTTTTATTAAGAAATGTTGGCAAAGATGTAAAGAAAGGGGAAGTCACACATCGCTGCTGCAAATAAGGATCAGCACAGGCTCCTCAAAACCTTAAAGCAGCTGGAACGTCATCCAGCTGCTCTCTTCCTGAGAGGAGAGCAAGGGAGCAGACTGTACCGCAGAGCCACCTGCTCTCCCGCGCTCCCAGCAGCACTACTCACGATGGCTAAGACAGAACCCATGAGGCACCTGGCTGGCTGGATTCATGAAGAACATGTGGCACACATACACAGTATTTTCATACATATCTAATCATTATTATGAGTCATACAGTAAGTGAATCCTGCCAACTGTGCCGAGGGGAACAGACCCGATCCTGACACGTTCTTATTCTTTGGGGCAAGCCAACAAGTTGGTCTTATAGAAGCTAGGAGCAGGAGCGCGATCCCTAGAGGCAAAGGGGAAAGGAGCAGGCGTTATCAAGAGAACAGGGAGAGGGAACGCAGCCTAGTGCTCAGCAGCACAGCTCGGTGGCTGGCCAAACACACCAACTTACCACGTAGTTTAAAAGGAACTAGAAGAGAGGAGTCGGATGGCTCCTAGCACAAGCACGTGTGATAAATGTCTCGGGTGACAGATATGCTCATTGCTCTGCTTTGATCCGGGCACACTGTACACAGGGATCGAAACATCACACTGTCTCATCAACATGTATGACTGCCCTAAGTAAACATTTTTTTAAAGTAAAAAGAAGTTGGCATAAGGAAACTTCACAAAACGGATGCAGAGCTAAGGAGATGGAAACATGAACGACTACAGTAAAAACACCTGACGCATACAGTGTTCATACACAATGAGGTCAGAAAATTATCTCAATAAGCAACAACTAAAATTGTTCTGAAAAGACACCAACACACAGATTCAAGAAACTTACAAATTCACAAGAAGGAAGAGAAACTCACCTACATCAGTTACTGAAAAGAATATAAATTATGCCAAAAGAAAAAAAAGGCTAATATTAGTCAAAGAAGAAATACTGTATTGTCCGTAAAAAAATTACCAGGGGGAGTGGCAGTTGAATACAGACTTCCAATATGCTGGGAGTACACAAATGTCACCCTAGAATCTTATATCCAGTATAAACAAAGAAAACATGGCTGAGTTGGCCACTGGCAGGCCTTCACTGTAGTGAAGCCTAAAAGACATTCTGAGATCAAGGTCTGAGATACTATGAGAAAAACACGAAGTGCTAAGTATGCAGTAAAGAAACAGTGGCCTTTTAAAGTAGGGAGAACAAGGTATTTTCATTATTTAGAAACCAAAATAAAATGACTGAAAATAAAACACAACAAAAAGCTACTTAGAGTATATGTATCATTCAATAAAGGGACAAAATTATTACAGTGCTGGAAAGAATTAAAATTAATAGATAGAGCCTATTAAAGGCTAGTTAGCTAACTACATTTTAATACCTTAGAACAAAAAAAGAAAAAAAAGAACAGAAATTGTGATTAAAAATTACTATAGAAAAAAAAATTTAAAAATTGGTTTTCTGAAAAGATGATTGATTAACCAACCTCTAGTGAAATTCAACAGATCAAAAAGGGAGAAGGCATATATAAGCAAAAATAAGAACAAAATGGGCAAAATGACCATAGATGCTACATATATGTAAGTCATACACACACACACACACACACACACACACACACACACACACAGTGAAATGGATTTCAATTTTAAATAACAACCTAGGTTAATTAGGCCAATCTTTCCACTAAACCAGAAATAAAAATACTACGATGTATGAAACAGCTTCCTCCAAGCAATGAAAAGCTGACACAACAAAGAATCGCCTGACCAAACCCTATGCGGAACACACAGTTGGCTTTCCCCCAGACAGCCCCAGCAGTGGTTCTGATGGCTGTGACACAGGGGAGACAAAGCAAAACTCAGGCTCAGCTCACAGAAAGTGTGGAAGGAAACACCCTCAAGCCTTCAGCCCCGAGGAAAAGAGCTGCATTCGTAGGAGAGGGGCACTGAAGGACAAGTAAGCTCCCCCTCCACACCTTGTGGTACTCAGCAGAAAAGGAGGGAAAATGTAAAAGAAGAGAATCTGTAGGCTACAAAGCACTGACCAGCCAGTCCTTGGGCAGTTTGTAGCTCAGCTTTCAGTCACCAGAGTGGTGCGAGGAAGCTCAAGCTACGTTTCCTAGCCTAGTGACAAGTAACTGTAATACAACTAAGAAGCAACTTCAACTTCCTTTTGAGGAAAGCAACCTTATCCTGGTCTCAGGAAGCTCCCATAAATAATCCTTCAAAGAAGTAGCACTGGTTAAAGCCACTGTCCAGGAGTGACAGAGACAGAGCACCTTCAAAGGAGCACAGTTTTCAACATAACAATGGTGAACAGAGGACAGCAGAATACTTTTAATAGGCTGGACACCAACAACCCAGCAATCTAAAATTCTATACTAACCAAAGTATCTTTCATGATGTAAAAAAAATAAGTAGACACATTTTTGATAAAAGATAAAAATCTGCCTTTGAAAGACATCACTAAAGAAACGGTTACATTACATGTTTCAGGCTGAGATTAATATCTACAGATGACTGTGAGGTATGTAAGAAAAAATAATGATGAAAGAAAGTCACTGAATTAGGTGCCAATATTTTACAATAGGGATCAGGAAAGAATTATATAAGCACCAAACTTACTGCCAAAAAAAATTATACAGTAGTGATGCTTCTGTAGACAAGACTGGAAATGTGAACGGACTGGACAAGAATGAAGATGGCAGTAAGCCCAATATGTGCTAGGTAGAAAAATTTTACAGTACTTATCCCAGAGTCAGCATACGCTGTAACTGCCACATGGCAGTACTGTGGCCCAGAGTGGTCGGTGGGTGTTCGCAAAGGCTTGGTGCTGGAAGCTGACCCCTAGTCCCATGGTTGAAGGGGCAGTAGGTCTTGCAGGGTGGGCTCTACTGGGTGGCCACTGGTCTTAGGGCAACACCCTGAAAGGCATCAGGGCTGCTCTCTCGACCTGTGCTGGAGGCCAGTAGGCCAGCAGAATACCTTTAATAGGCTGGACACCAACAACCCAGCAACCTAAAATTCAGCAGACAGTGGACAGCGAGGCAGCCCCCGATGCTTGCCCTTCCACATATGGTCCTTCATGCTGTGAAGGGGAAGGGGGTAAGGGGAAGAGACAAAGATGCCACACTGTTTCAACTTTCTAGCCACAGAATCAAGTCCCAAAATAAAACATTTTCTGTAAGGTGCTCAGCCTCTAGTAATTAGTTATAGCGATACAAAACAGACTAAGGCTGATGGGTGAGTGTGGTGGATTGCCAGCTGGAGGTCAACTTCTTACACTCAGCTGAACTGAAATAGAGTAGTGCTGGGTACGGGAGGCCCACTCGAGGATTATCCCCAGCAGCATGAGAGGCGGAACTAGAGAAGCTGTCGGGAGGCTGTCAGGGAACTGCTGGTTCTCTTGGGCTATTCTGCTAGAGAACTTTGTCATGCTGTCTTTTCTGATGAACTTGGCTGTTCTCATCGGAGGAGGAGCTCAGGACCTTGCTACAGTTCACTTTGGTGGAACTCTGATCCTCACCTTGAACATCATTTCTTGGCTCCAGAAGGGAAAATAGTCTCCTGAAGGGGCTTGTCCCATTGGCTTTCTTAATGGGAATGCAGCTTTCCTCACCATTGGAGGAGCTCAGGACCTCACTGTCACTGAGGATGGCTGTGGTGCTTTTGTGGGGAGCTCTGGTGCTTGCTTTAAGCGTTGCCTCCTGGCTCCAGTTCAGATCCCACAGCCTGCTGGCACAGACTCTGTAGAGCTTTGGGCCTTCCCAGCACGGGTCCGTGAAGCCGGCCTGCATGAGACACTGTCACGGGCGCTCGGCCTCCAGTCGGACTTGTGGGAGGCCCTGCCAC
>NDGN011340059.1:0-15020 GCA_002564285.1 Tympanoctomys barrerae | reverse complement strand
CCTGTCTCAGCCTCCCCAGCTCTGGGATTACAGGCGTGCACCACCACACCCAGTTTCAGTGGCAGGCTTGGCATACCTGAGGTTTGGGGCTGCTCACGTGGCTTTCAGTACTGGTGATCGAACCAGGGTCTTGCACTTATCAGGTGGGCGCTTAGGCTGCCGAGCTACTGCCCCAGCCCTGACCACAAACTCTTACTGGAGCTCAGTGGATGCCCCATATTGATTATCATTTGAAAACACTTTGTCAGTGGACTCCATCTTACAAGCCGGCATCGTAACTCTCCTTTCTCATTCTCCAGTATGTGCAAAACCATTGCAAGAAGAAGAGTTGAGATATTTTGGAGTTGCTAGGAGTGCAGAAAGAGTTCTTCAGGGTCCTATTCCTAAGGTATTTTTTAAATAATCACATGATTATAAATTAGATGATTATAAAATAATATAAATTATTTTATTATAAAATAAAATCTGAGGAAAGTCTAAATATCAATGAAAATTTTTGTGTATGTCAGTTGTGAATATAGTCAATAGGGAAAAATTAATGCTGGGAATAAAATATAATTACTAGACATCTAAGGTCCAGAGTCCACTGGCTTAGAGAGAGAAGAGATAAATTTATTGAGGACTTATGCTCATCATTTACATAAATGAACCAATTTACTGTCACAACACACCTATAAGAAGGTACTACTAGATCATTCTCATTTTTAAATTTATTTATTCATTTATTTATTTATCTGATACAGGGTCTCATGACACAGCTCACATTCATATGATCCTCCTGTCTCAGCCTCCCAAGCACTGGGATTACAGGTATGCAGTACAGCACCTGGTTTTGGTGGCCCACATAGCATGTAGTACCAGGGATCCAACTGGGGTCCTTGCAGGAGCTCAGACCACCCAGCTATCTCCCCAGCCCTCATCCTCACTGAAAGACAAGAAAATAAAGGAACAAAGAGTTTGACCTTTTCCTCTTCACAGGATCTGCATTCTCCCTTCTAGTAGCAAAATGCCTATAGCAGGTTGAATCGTCATGACTTCTCACTGCAGGGGAAAAGAAATTTCTGGAACACAGTTATTGACCTGACTTTGGGACATACCCACCCCATGTGGACAAGGAGGCTGAATAGACCAGTCAGAGCCCACATCTGCAAGTCTGAGTGTGGTCAACTCTACCTTAAGTTCCTAGCTAAGCAAGGCAGAGACGAACTTCCCCTGCCCCAAGATGATAGAAGAAGGGAGACAGTGGCTCCTGAGCTCTATACTATAGAACTCACTCAACCAGAACAACAAAATTTCTCTAATAATATAATTACAATCATATTCCAACTTTAATCTATTAATTCCTATTGCAACTATTTGTTCTGCAACAGTATATCCTCCACGTAGTTGCTTTTTTATAAGAAAAGCTGAGTTCTTACTCCATTGCCTCTTCCTAGGAATCCTCTCCTCAAAGGAACTATAGCAGGTTTCCAGCACAGGTTGAGCACTCTCAGGAATAGATGTATAATATTTTTCTCAGGAAATTATACAGTATAGAATTAAGAGAGATATATGTTTTTGATTAGAGGGAAATCTGGGACTTCAAATGGGAAGACTTTTTCTACATACTCATCTTTTATATCTTTGTTACTTCGCCTCTGAGCCATGGATTTGGTGCTTTGCTGCCAGGCAAATGAAGGCACTAGTGAAATCAGGTGCTGTGTGCATCTTTATAGGGGACTCAGAATTATTCCTCTGCTTTTATTCTAAACAGATAATTAGCTATCCAATTTAAAAGATGTTCTTGAATGAAGATGGCACCGTGTTCCTTGGAAACACATTTTAAAGTTTAATGATCTTCACTACCAGTGTGATGCTTAGATGGAAACTAACATTCAAATCAACTTAATCCTGTGAATACCTGTTAACTCTAGAGTAGCCATTATGGGACCATCCTGAGCCGGTGCCCAGGGGTCTCCCTAGAAAACATTGTCCACATTAGCCTTCGTAACTAGAAGACTATTTAGTGATGCAACTGATCAGCGTATCCGTGCATGTGCTGGAAGGGCTGCTCTAAGGAAATAACTAAAGAGAACAGTGTAAACATTAACCCCATCCTTGCCTCTCCAGGGAATGCATTCGCATTTCATTCTTCTAACCATTTTCTTGTTCCCATAGCTTTACTCTGAGCTTGCCATAAGTTTGCCAAACCTATGATAAACTGATGTCTCGGAATTGAGTTCCACAGATAGGAACAACCAACGGACTCTCTAAAAACAGTGGCTTATTTTGGGGAGCAGATTCTCAACCATACCACTTTACAGTAAGTGATATTTGAATGGAAAAGTAAAATAAATGCAAAACTGAAAGTGTCAACATATCAACTGACAATCAGGGAGAAACATTTCAGAGCTTTGTTACTAGGGATGACTAATCCGATAAATCCCTAACACGCACCAGCTGCCTATAATCTAAATATACCAGCATGATTCGTAGGCCTACAATGTGCATAAATGCTTCTGAGAAACATTAGTTATATAAAGGCCTACGAAGCTCCAACTTCATTCAAGTCTGCACCCGGACATGTTGCATGACTATTTCAAACCTTTCAGGGATGATTGGAAACTCCAGAGAAAGTCTGTAATGAGGGGGCTGAGGCCTCCTCACTTAATGTGGGTATCTTCTACAACAGTGCTTAGGGTCAGGGAGACAGCTCAGTGGCATAAACACCTGCTTGGGAAGCACAAGATCCCGAGTTCAATCCCCTATACCACCAAAAAAAATTATATTACAATAGTAATCTGATCTAGAAATGTGGAGCAGAGCTGCTTCAATGGTGCTTGTCAAGTTTTAGTTACCTGGAAACCATTCCATATACTACATCAAACCCCGCCCCCCCGTCACTGTACAATCATGTCCAATCCTTCTTTCAATGACAAAACTTCAAATACAGAAGCCAGCTACCATGATCCTGACTTCTCCTCTGCTGTCTCCTGCTTAGCACACCCTGGTCTGCATGTAGTTTGCACCTGTCTTTCTCACTGTCACTTTTGTTAACCCAGTTAAGCAAGGCAAAATCTATAATTTTGAAAAACTTTATAGCTTCTTCTGTCATGTTTCTTTTTGTTACACATTTATTTGTTGGTCTCTCTGAATTGAACCAACAGGTGAACCAGCGTACACTACATTAAGCATTCAACCTGAGGAATTTTTTTTATGAATCAATGTTAACATTGCTTTTAAACTATGCTCTGCTGATTTCCTCTACCTTTGAGTCTGTTGTTCAGTTGCCTCCATTCAGTCATGCTTGCCCTACGGATTAAGGTCAGGTTGCAAATGCCGCTCTGTTCTGCATCATCTAATTGATCATGCTGGTGTGACATTTCAATCTCTGCTTCATCTGGAGAAGTGGGATCACATGAGACTGTAGTACTATGGAGAAAAGACAAAACAGAAAAGCTTATTAACCTTCAGAAAATGATGGCACAGTCCACACTTCTCTTAACACCTGATCATTTTCCAGCACTAAAATTTTCAATTTATTAAGGCCTTGGTGGATAAGTGATACTTTTACAGAGAACATGAGACACTATTTTCAAGTAATTAGGGGGCAATCACACAAACCAGGAGAGACTGAAGTAATGACCAATTATGAAACCATGGACCTAATTTTCCAACATTCTTAGAACATCTCCACATCATTGCTTAGTCTACAGTATTATTCTACATTGCTCTTTAGATCTACCACATAACTACCAAAACAGGAGTTCTGAGGTTGTCTGAAAGTCCTGGGCTATAATTCCAGTTCAGAACAAGGCATCCAATAAATAGTAAGTCCATTTTCTACTGTGTACAGTGCCTTCACCCAGCTTAGCTCAGTTATTCTTCAAGACTTCCTCTACAGACCAGACAGATGGGCTCCACTGTGCAGCTGGGCCACCAAGGCTGGGTGATCCAAGATCTTATGAAGTGCACATCAGTGCCAAATAAAGGTGAAATAGGAAATAATTCAGTAATTGGCTCAATGTAGCACATTTTTCAGTGTTTATTGTGCCCCCTCCTCTCTAAAATCTAATATAACAAAGTTAATGTCAGCATTTATCTGCCCTAGATTTTGACAAGTGAGCTGGGCAAAAGGAACAGGGGGAAAATATCCTAAGAAAGCTGCAAATATATATATCCTGAAGGACAAGTTGCCAAGGCATTGTCCAGCAGCCATTATTTTTGGCCTCAGTGACTTGTGACAGAGAAGCTATTATATGCTACTGGCTATATGAGAACATGACAAGGTTTCTTAAAGTCTCTGAAGGCCACATTCCTGTTTTTTCCTGTATGAGCCCAACTCCAGATACTACCTGCTTCAGATAAATACACAAAACCCTCCAAAATACTGATCTCAAGATTATGCCACGAGATTTTCTATTCTCTTGACTGTGCTATGAAACTCTGTCTTTAAACTGCTTGGCAGGGCTAGAGAGCACAATAGTCTTTTCTTTCTCATTTTCTGTGAGCATCAAGAAGTTTCCTACTAAAACTTTTAAAATAAAAGAGAAAATTCTTTGGGGTGGAAAGAAAAATTTCTTACTGAAATTTTCTAGATATTTTGGACCCTTCCTACCACTTACTCTGGTATTAATCATACAAATACCATAAATATTTTTTATGTAAGAACAGAACACTTTTCTAATCCCTGATTTGCCATTTTCTTTATAATTGTGGGCTAGTGACATATGTTACTTCATCTGCAAACTGGTGATAATATTAGCCCACTCTAGGGAGATTTTTGTAATAGAAGAAAAGCCTTTAATCTCAGCTTTAGCAGCCACCCCCAGAGATGGAGACTTCTAAGGGAGTTGGGAGGTGTGGGAGTGGGAGAGGAGGAAACAGAGTGAAAGGCCCAGCTACTTCGACACCCGAGCTCGTCTTTCTTTAGCTGCCAACTAAGATTTTGTTTGATAATTCCATATATCTAACTATATGTCACTGTTTTCAAGACCATGAAGATGTTGTCATGGCTAGAGAGCTCATCTTTAAGAAAATGATGGTGATGTTGACCTCACCTGGGACACCAACATTGCCATTCAGTTCCTGTATCAAAATGGCTGACAAGATTATAAAGTCCCATACAATAAAGTGGTGGTTGAGAATTAACTGGTGGTAGACGTTACATAGGCAGTCAGTCTGAGGAGTAGTAAAGCATTATTCACCACTGGAAAGCCACGGAAAACAAGAGACTTACCCAACTGAGCCCTACCATGGGAGAATTTTGAAATAAATGGAGCCACAACTTTATTGGATTTGAAAAGAAATTTTGGGGAGAAAAGCAAATTAAATTACACTGGACTCTCCTATTAGTTCCAAAATGTCCACTCTTTGCCACTGAAAGCAAGCTTAGTTTTCAGAAAACACATTCAGTAATCATAGTTTGACTAATGACAAAAAAAAAAAATCAAGATTGAAGATGTAACATTTTAGGATCATAAGAAAAACAGATGTCAATGTTTTCACATTGCTAGGATTTACTCTAACTGCAACCATTTTAAAGCAAGTGTTACGTATCTGTTGTATTTATACGTGGACTTACTGTGATAATCTCACTGTTTTATTAAATAAATTTTTCTATTACATTTGATCAAGAAGTTTATCTATAAATGCCACTAAATAACAACTCAATTCTTCTATAAATAACAAAGGATGCACTTATCAAGTATAAAATACTATAATTTTTAGTTTGGATTTGGAAGTTTCACAGATGAATGGACAAAGAAAACATTATATATATATATATATATATATATATATATATATATATATTAGTCTGCCACAAAGAAGGATAAACTGAAGTCATTTGTAGGAAAATGGATGTACCTTGAGGCCACAATGTTAAGTGAAAATAATCGGACACACAGCTTAAATATCACATGGTTTCTCTTATATGATGAGTGCAAAATGTAAGTAAGGAGCAAAATAAAAGACAGACACTAGGAATTAGGGAGAGTGATCTTCTGCAAAAGGGAAGAGGGAATAACTGCTATGAAGGCAACAACATGTATTAGTTATTGTAACTGTCCTACTAACCTGTTTTGAAGCTGTCTCATTGCTATTTCTTTCTCAACAAAACTGATTAAAATATAAATAAAATTAGTCAAAAAAGAGAAGGGGGACCAAGAAATGGATGGAGGGGCAAGGAGAAGGGAGAAGGGAGAAGGAGGATGGAAGAATTAAGATGTGCTATGCACGTGTGCCAACTCTACACAAAGACTGCAATCATTATTCCTGAAAATGTGTACCAGTAAAAATAAAAGCTGAAAAAAATGACATAAACTAGAAGATTACTAAATCATTCCCAATTTCTTTTCATATTGTCAGCTTCAGCTCATGCAACAGATGCTTTTGTATTTGCAATCCCTTCCCTGAATATATCAAAAAGCCACTGATCCTGTCGTAGTTTTACCTTGTCACTCTATGCATTACCATCCACCTTTTCAATAATGACCTAATTGATAAGTCTTTCATTTCAATCCACTAATCGAACATTCCATAGAACCACAGATTTGCTTTTGATTCATAGAATTACTTCCATTCCTTCTCTTCTCGGTCCTGAAGAAAATAATGATTCAGGTGAGGGAAAATTATTTTCATAAAAGAATTTTCAAAAAAGGATCCTAAACACCTATATCAAATCAGTAAAAACCTAGATTCTGGGGTATTAATTAAGTAATATCGTTGCCAGATACAACTAAAAAGTGGCACAGAGCTATGTGTGTACACAAAAGGAAAAACATCCCAAATTGCTTTTTGGAGAGAATGACAGAAAACATATTTATATAAAATTGGCAACAGGGATATTGAGCAAGAACTCTAACAGCAAAGTAACAAGGCATCTGTGTTGAGGAATTATTTATTATTTTATGCAACTAGTTTAAAGAACATTGGACCTAAATCTTCAACAGTAGTGTAATCTGTTATGCTCAAATGACTGAGATTATCTTACTGCTCACCCTTTGTGATCTTTTTTAATAGCTCTTAACTGTCCTGATTCCCCTGCATCACCCAGCAGTGAGGGGATTTCTTTTCTTTGTTGATGAAGGAGAATTAACTTAATGTTGCAGAATTTAAGGTCTCCTCTTTTATAGACTTGTAATATCCTTTCTCTCTCTCTCTCTCTGAACAGTAAGTCTGATTTAATTATCTTCCAGAAATCAGTAAAGGTACTATTTTTGTCTTTGCTTGCCCTTAATCCTTACTTGATTAAAGTACTGCATGCTTAATTGGACTGGGTTTACCTCAACCTCTTCGATTCTAAATATCAAAGGCAGCTGTGGGACTGCTGTGGTGGGTTTTAACAGGCTCCTTAGATTCAACAGAGGGTTCTAGGATAATCAGCAAATCAGCATAATGCACAGAGTGTCAGTGGCCCTCCTCCTTGGTGTTGGCCTGTACTGCCACACCCTATGAATTTCCTCCAAACTCAGATCCCTTTCTCTTTCACAGTGTTAGCCAGCAAGAGAAGAGAAGATGCTCAGAAGAATGAAGAGGAGTGTGAATTCTATTATTCTCCTCCCTAACAGCCAGGAATCCTTTTCAATTCCTGTAGGTCTTTGAAAAGACTTCAAGAGCAATTTGATTGAAAGCCTACAGTATTGACCAAAAGGGGCTCGCTAAAAGCTGGAGCATTTGAAAAGGAAAAAGAAAAACACAGGCCCCTGTCAACACATCTTTTTAAAGAAAATATAGGTATTGTTGTGATGCTTTTATCAGTGAGTGAGCTTTTAAGTTGCCAGGAAAAAGATAAATTGAGAAAGAGAAAAGGAGAGAAAGGTGTTCTCTTGGCTCTGAGTGGGAATAATATTACATCAAAGTAATTTCTCTGCTAGAAGATATCTCCGTGATATCTATATAAAGCAAAACTGTAACATATGCTAAGCTGATGGAGGAAAAGACTGATTCCGATGTTGCCCTGTGTGTCATTTTCTGAGGACTGTTGTCATAACAAAGCACCACATATTCAGTGGCTTCAAACAGCAGATACTTTTCTCTCACAGCTCTAGGGGCTACAGGACTATAATCAAGAGCTAGCTGTCTTAGCTTCTGGGAGCTCCGAGAATCTGTCCCACACCTCTCTCAGCACTCCTGGTGTTGGGATTGGCTTGCAGGTACATCACCCCAGTCTCTGCCATCACTGAATAGCATTATCCCCATGTGCTCTGTGTTCCCATGACCCAATTTACCTCTGCTTTAATGGCACATTCTGACTTAGAGCCTACTGTAGTCCAGGATGACCTCACCTTTCAATAATTATATCAGCAACATTCTATTTCCAAATAAGGTCGCAGTCACATGTACCAAGACCACAACTTCAATGTATGTGTTTGGGAGATAAAATTGAACCCACAAGACCCTCTGCAATACAAAACAGCCTGTGCCACTGCTTAGCTTATTAGTTATCATTGTATACCCAATCCTTTTAGAAGTCTCTCATAGTCCAATGATTTTTATCAGTATTTCCTCAAATCCTTACACTCAAGGAGAGCTATTCAGATAGATCTATAGGTGCAGAGAAGTGGCCCCACTGATTCTCAGCCAGTGGCTTGCTACTGATAGTACACTGTGGGACTTGCATGGGTGTGATGCCATATTTTTAGATTTTACAGAGCAGAGGACAATTTGCTATAAATATGAGGTAAGGAACATTATACATCTGGTCTTCAAATAGAGATGGTGTGCTCCCTAGAACCTAAAAGAATTTTGCCCTGTGAGTATATAGGAGAACAATGTTGTGACAATCAATGGGACTATACAAATGAACAACACTGAGCATGTAGAGAGTGTTGCAGTTGAGATGGTTTTTATGCAAACTATGAAGCAGCACTGTAGTGTGTAGAAATTGCATTGTGATTGCTGGCTACTTGTTCATGCCATTTTGAGACTTCAGATTTTCCACATGCCAACAAATCTGTTAATGTCTATAGCACACAAAATGCCAAGAATCTTTGTTTTCATTTTTGAATGTGGATCAAATACTCCAACCCCAGTACCACTGTCACTAAATAATACCTTCAGTGTTTACCAGTTACTGAACTCAGTGCATATCTAAAGAGGAGAATTTCTGATCAAAGAAATCATTTGGAGTAATAGAAACTGTAAAATTAACCCAGTGATTTCCTTATGAGAAAATAGATCCCACATAGCTATGGAATAAAAATCACCCACCTTTATCTGAGAAGATAGATCTTAAGAACTTGAAACTATCCATAACTTCTGAAGAACATACACAGTCCTGCCCTGGCATCATGCCCAGAAATTGCTATGGGACCAGAAATGCTGTATGGGGATTTGATCTGAAAATATATGAAGAGCTGCCTAAACACTAATGCCCACCCTCACTCTAATAGAAAAGGAAGATTGTATAAAAGTATAAAATATTGTATAAATATTACCATATTGGGTATGTTTCCGACCAAGAGAACCACAAATAAACTGAGGAAAGGAATCGGCCTTGGAAGACACATAATGAAAGAAAAGTCAAAAGTGTGCAGATACTGTCACCTCCTTGTGGTTGTTTCTGGGGCTGTGACTCCCTTCCCCATGGGGTTTCCATGCAAACGTATCCATAAGGAACATTTTCCATAACTTAGATGATGAAGAAGAGGGCCATGAGCTGAGAGATCTGTCCAAATATTCTCTCAGAAAAGGAAGTCATAGTCAACAAAAGGCAATGAGGAAAAGAACAGGAATCTGGGAAATAGGAAAAACAACGGGCTCTATTCAAGCTCCATTTGTCAACTTCATCTCTCCGCCACCTTCGTGTTCTCTAACCTGCTGATTAGTAAGTCCATTGTCTCTGAGCCTAAAAGCCAAATGACTGTTAGGGGAAAAAAATGAGATTCCAGGTTACAGGAAAGCTTCCACCATTCTCTCAGGTCTACAGAAAAGCTACATAAAAATATTTTTTCTATGCTCTCTTGGGAGCTGGGCCAGATATAAAGATGTCACCAAAAATTAAACTCATGATTTTATAAAGAAAACTCTAGAATGTGATTTGTACTGAATCTGTCTCTCCTGACCTATCATTCACATCTCTCTTTCAGAAATTTCCTCCTTACTTCTCAAAATGCACTGGCACAAACTTCAGCGCTATCACCAGAACAATGCCTTCCCCCTGACAAGATGTCTTGGTGCTGCCAAGCCAAGTTTCTAGGTATTTGTGTGCTGTCAGAATAACTGGAGGCAAAGGCCAGGAGCCTCTTGCCTCTTCTTTCCTGGCCATGCAGCTAGACCTCATCCTCCAGATCCCTCATATGTCCATGAACCCAAACTCTAATCTGTGGGTTGTGAGTGATCTGCACCACTCACGGGACTGGCCAACAAAACACTTCTAGACAGTAAGCCTTGCACTTGCCCCATACGTCAACCCAATACAGAAAATATGGCCACTCTGAAAGCCATAGAACCACAAAATAGAAGGAATTGGACTCCCAAATCATCACCAGGAACCTGCAATCAAAAAGCACCCTATAGGTGCTAAGTATGTAGCTCAGTTGTAGAGTATGTACTTAGCATGCATTTGGCCTTATATTTGATTCTCAGTACTAAAAAAAGGAAACAAATAAACAAAACACCCTTTAGCACACTACATAAGAAATAAATTTCTATTGAGTGAGCAATTATGCATTCTTTATTCAAATGTGTACATTACAGCAGCTAATCCATCTCAGTACTCACCTTCCTACTGAGATGCACCTCATGAAGCAGCTGTGTTTCTGAATATGTTGCTGATGACACAGAATCTGTACCTTGTTGATAATAAAACTTCACTAAATTCCAGGCTTTGATATTACTGTGCAGATAAAACAAAAATCCTATTGTCAGATCAAGTTTGGGTCCATCTTCCATAATATTCAACTCAAGTGAATGAATACTAACTCACTTTTTCTGACTCTAAACCATTCTCTGAAACTGGTGTAATGGATTGTCTCATTAAGTACAAGGATAAAGCTGTAAGGAATAAGATTATAAGGGATAGAATCAAAGTACTGATAAGCAGTGAATTCACAATAAACAGAAGCTACTATTATTATTACTTGTATTAACTAATTATCAAATGGATTGCCCCTTTACAACAGGAACGCCATCCCTCCACATATATAAGTCACTCCACACCCATTACAGTGTCTGACCTTTGTACAGCCTTGTGAGGTGGGCTGGGGAGGGTCTACTGAGCCTCTGTGGTGACAGAGCACTGAGTGTGATGTTGAGTTGCTGAACTGAGCCCTTTGATGACACAGCGTGCATAGACTTTATCTTTGTATCCTCCCCTCTAGAACAGTAATTGTCATTTCACTGAAAGAAAATATCCTTTGTATCAGTATGGTGACTCACTAAGTGTGACCACCACAGCACAGATCATATCTGTAAACTTTTCTCCAGGTTCTGAAGATTGGCTCATGCAAAGTAAGTCAACCATAACAATTGGTACGTGCATATCTCTGATAGATACACAGTGTAATTCCTGTCATGGTGGTTATGAGAAGGTGGTGTGTTGTGGTGGATACATGGTGCCAGCCTAAGAAGCTTAGAACTTTAATTAAGTGACTTAGCAGTGAACCTGGATGCTTTGTTTGTAAACATCCTCATCCTGTGCAAGAGGAGGGCATGGACGTTTTGAGAGTTCTATACCCCGACCCCAGGGTAGTTTGTTTACAAGATAAGCAGGAGAGGGAAGCTTGCTAGCAGCCCGAGCTGCTGCCCTGCCCTTTGTTCTTTGCTCTTTTCTGCTGCCATGTGCCGCTCTGCCTGGGAGCCAGCTGAGTATAGACTGAAACTTTCACAAACTGTGAGCTAAATAAATCTTTTCTTCCTTCATTTTGAGAGTTGAGTACTTGTCCCAGCAAGGAGTGAAAAGTAATCAAGACACAGTGGTTACAAAGCAACAGGTAGCTCTGTGGGGTCATCTAAATTTGACATTAATAGGGCTGGTGAGATAGCTTCAGAGACTAAGAGCCTCTTCAGGCAAACACAGGGACTGGGGTTTAATCCCCTACACCACATGCCACGCTGGCCCAACCGCTGGTCACACTGAGTGGGCCACGGAGACTGAGCACTGTCGTGCATGCCTGTAATCCCACCACTGGACAGGCTAAAAAAAAGGAGGATCACTATGAGTCCAAGTTGCACAGTGAGACCTGGTAGCAAATACAATAAATAAATAAATTTGACATTGATTGTTTCCTAAAATTCCAACACCTCCTAACATGCATGCGTTGCCCATCTTAGCACTATCACCAGAACATTTATGTAAAGTCAAGAACTCTCCAGTGTAGACCTGTGTAGCTGAAGGTAAGCAATGCAGCCTGCCCCTTGTCCTCACAAAGTGGTAATAAAGCTCAGACACCCTAATACAAGTACATGATATACATGTATGGAGGATGCTGCTGTGGTGGCAAAAGTCATTTTTGTCATCAATGCTCTTGTATTTTTGACCTCTTCCCCTCTTCCCATGGGCAATCTTATGTCACAGCACGTTCTTTCCCTGCTTAGGGTTTGGCCATCAAGTGAATTATTATAATTGTTATCATTAAGACAAATATTTTCATATTACATATTAGAGATAAGCATGTTACCTAAGACAAATATATTTATTATTAAATTCACTGTTTCTTGGAAACATACCCAGAAATGACTCATTGCTTCAAAAACACTGTAATTATTTTCTTTTCATTCAAGACATGTTGATATCACAGATAAGTAAGGCTAACAGGAGATAAGTCACACTCTAGTTTCTCAAGATTGTTTCGACCCAGTAGAATGATAAGAAGCCTTTGAAATTAAAAAAATAAATAAAACAGGGATTGGGTGGGGAAGGCAAGAGCTGAGATGAGAAAAATAGGTTGAAATTAAGCTTTGATATAGCTGGAAGAAATGTAGCTCATTTACTCTGTATATAAATAATTGCCCTGATTACATCTAAAAAACTTTGAAAGAATGTTCTGTCAAGTTGGAAGTGTCACCAGGAGGGCTGCCAGAATTAAGGCCAAGTCACCTCTTCAGGATAAAGCCACGACCTCCCCTTGGAAAGCTCTGATATTAGAAGTCATCAGCACCCGCCAGTGGGCTCATCTCTTGGAGTTTCCAGCTCAGGAGACTGAGGAATGAACCAGAGAACACTGAGCCACGTACATGTTCAGGGGCCTATGCTGTGCGTGTCTGCTGTGCTCAGCTCAGTCTCTTCATGAATATGGTGTCAAATGTAGACAGAGCAGCTATGTGAGTGACCCTGGCCATGTTGCTAGCTGTAGGACTAGAATGGCTTGACCTCCTGCCCATTACTCTCCGCAACAGGAACATGTATATCTTCAGAACTCAGTGCATCAAGTTATGGACCATGTGAGTTCTCTTCCAGCCCAGATAGAGGTTGAGCAGCCAAAGCCCAGTTGAGCCTCTCTGTCTCTTGTCCCTCTTCCCCATCTTTGTCCTTCACTATCCCCAGCCATGCCTGACTGTCCCAGGCCTTTGCATCCTTCATTACATCAATGAGATCAAACAAAGCTTTTGAGCTTCTTATTGACTGCATGGGTGCTGCCTTACTTCTGAGAGGAATCTTGCCAGTATCTGATCTCAAGAACCATGTGATGCTCTTACCCATGCCAGCTGTGCCTAAAAGAACTACTGCTACTTCCCCCCACACCAAAAAAAAAAAATGCATTTGGCCTGCTTTTGGAGTTTTCACATGAAATTTTATTAACCTTTGTACATTGCTCTATTCTGATTTGGTGGTGCTTTAAACAGCGCATCCATGATGACCAGGTGGCTGGACCTAGTCAGGTGGGAGCAGGTGGCCCTGTTGAGACACAGGTGACCTGGTCACTTGCAGGGTCACATCAGGGCCAGGGTGGGCTAATGGCTCATCTGCTTCAGCTTCTGTCTCAGCTTTTTCCAAATCCTCTCCAAGGCCATACTGCCCATGGTGAGGGTAATGGCAAAATTACGCCTGTACCAGT
Source organism: Tympanoctomys barrerae (assembly GCA_002564285.1). Lineage (NCBI taxonomy): Eukaryota > Metazoa > Chordata > Mammalia > Rodentia > Octodontidae > Tympanoctomys > Tympanoctomys barrerae. The sequence goes on along the minus strand of NDGN011340059.1, from coordinate 1,041 downwards.
CCCTGTTGTAACACATGTGCTTCTGAAAGTTTTTGCTTAAAAATTCCTTGTAAAAGTCAGCCATATCTTCTGTGCTCAGTGCTGCTTTCGAACCTGATTCGACACCCAGGCCCACGCCTCGGGCTTGCAGTCTTGAGTGCATGAAGTCTTCCTTCTCCTTACTGAAAGTCAAGTTCTGGTTCGCCCAGAACTGCTGGTTCTGTGCTTATGTTTCTTGTCTCAGCTCCCTGAGTTTTCATAACAATAATGTTTCGTGTCAGGGATGTAGAAGTGAACGGGGCGGAGGTTGGAATGTTTATCTGGGGGTCTGATCCAGTCATGGTGAGATTTTCTTGGAGGCAGAATCTTGAGGCCCGGCTGGGCGCCACGTCTCTCCACTCAGCCTGGCGCTCCAGGGCCAGCCGGCAGCCGCCACCCAAGAAGCTGCGACCCAGGGGTGGCCGGAGGGCCTTCGGCCCGGAGCGGAGGGCTGCCATGGCTACCCCGCCACCCTCCGCACTACGCGGCCTTGGCCTGCTTTTGAATGTTACTCACTTGACATTTTCACACTTGATATTTAAATATGCAATTTTTATTTGAGAGACAAATTTCTTATTAGTAAATTTAATTCATAATCACAAATTCCCTGTCAAAGAAACAATCTGAGATGGCAGATTTGGTGGCTAAAAATAACAGGTAGAGCTTGAGGCACAGTGAGCGTGTTGAATGAACAATAGGCCAGGCTTCAGAACAGCAGACCAGGTTCTTCGCCCTGTTAAGCTGCTAAAACACTGGGAAACACCTTTTTGCACATATGTACAGCTTCAGTTCATTCTCTGAAAAGAAAGAGGATCAGCTAATTCACAGGGTTTCTTTTAGTTCTAAACTTCTGACTCCAAAGGTACAGGGTTGACATGCTACCATACTGAAAAGAATAAAAAGGCTTGTTGAGAATGAAAAGGAAGCTGGGCATGATGGCGCACACCTGTGATCCCAGCACTTGAGAGGCTGAGGCAGGAGGATCTTCTGGAGTTCAAGAGCAGCCTTGGCTTTGGGACCCTG
>NDGN011340047.1:0-12093 GCA_002564285.1 Tympanoctomys barrerae | reverse complement strand
GTTTTTACAGAGTATGTATGTGCACTTTAAAGTTCATTTTGCACAGGTGAAAATCCTCTTGCTGTTATTATCTCCTGAGATTAGTGCATCTTTCTGGCAGGTGGTGCTCCTGGCATCATTAAAGACTTGGGTTTCTGGAATGCGCTCTCCTCAGCCTTTCAAAGTTGCCTTTCTTCCCGCTCACATGCACCCTAACCTGTCACCAAGGCAAGAAGCACAACCACACTTGCTGTCACAGCTGCTTGTTTTCCCTTCACGGGCTCCCTCCTTCCCCTTGACTCTTGCTCTTTGTGGACTTCAGATGAAGTTTCAAAAGCTGTCATTTGAATGATCACTCCAGAGTATGAGAGATGACAACAAGGTGAGAGGCAGGTACATTTAGAGAGGGTCTTGGAGAATTACACACGATGCTAGGTGCTGCCTCTGTTTGGAAATCAGCCAGCAGCATAAAGTGATGGGGAAACAGGTGCAGGTGCCCTGCACTCTTCCAATCCCATGCATTCTCAGTCGCGTTAGAGAATTAAGCCTATTTGTGGAACCGAAGTGGAAAATTGCTGGGGCTGGGGTCAATAGGTCTTCCTCGTTACCAGTTTTGGGTCCAGTTATTTCACTGTTAGATTCAGACACCTGGAATTTCAAATGTCTGAGAAGCCATTTCAAAGCCTTTGAAGATTCACAGATTTCAGACCTGATCATGCTGAGTCCTATGCTTTCTCCTGCAACCATTAGGCCCTTATTAGTATGTCTACTACTGTCTTCCTGGTGAATCTCCAGTTGCTGAGAAAGCAAACGACACGTGTTTCTTGAATAGATAAATGGACTGTTCCTACTGCAATGGGATTTTCATTTTACAGAAGGAACGTAGGCTTTTTTCTACACTGAATTCCATTTGCACATTTTATGTACAAAAATAATTGTGCTCTGACTCAATGACAAACTAGTATGCATGGTATAAAGTACAGGGAAACGTAGTCACCCACAGTAATTGCTGGAAGTCAGTCTTGGAAAAATTGCTAGGACCTAGTTCTGCCAAACAAGGGTCTGGGAGAATAGAGGAGTGACTCACTGGGTTGCAGTGAATACACCCAGCACATAGGCATGTGTCTTCAACACAGGGGCCTTCAAGAAAGGAATTCCCTCCATATAGACTGAAAATCTGCAAGGCTGGCCTCACATCTTAGGCAGATTAGATGGTGTGTACATGACGTGACTTGGAGTATAATAAAAAGATCTTGCTGAATGAAATTATGTCACCTGCTACTGAGTCTTATCTTCCTATAATAGAGAGAAGTCAAACCTTAGAAACTTCTTGCAAACTAATTCTCTGAAAGAAAAGAAAAGCAGATAAACTCCTAATGAGATGCCTGTGATGACTACCTTATCCTTTATGGAGAGCAGACAGGTGCTGCTGCGGGGGTAGGGCAGGCGGTCTTGTCTTCATACAAGGACGAAGGAGAATGTGAGGACATTGAATACAGTCTTTGTTGGTTGACACCAAGTTAGAACAAGAGAAAGCCCTTTGAACTTGAAACAGATGTGGTAAGAGTTTAAATATTTAGTTTGTGGACCTAAGATACAACGAAACTATGGTGTTCAGTCTCTCTAAGCTCATGGTTCCTACCACGCAGTTTGAGGTCGAAGAATAGAGCCGCACCTGTAATTGGTAATGGTACTATTTTAATAGTGAGGGATGAACAATTGCAAGAATAAAAGTTTTAAAACTTGACCACAGTGGTTAACTGGAAGTCTCGGAGACCAAGCTGAGATACATCACCAGCAGTAGATCACTTCCTTTCTACCAAGAGGCAATATGAACTCATCAATGTATCCTTTCTCCTGAGCCAGTGCCAATGTGAAGCCTCAGCAGATGGATAGATGAGAGAGAGTGAGAGAAAGCGAGAGAGAGAAAGAGAGAGAGAGAGAGAGAGAGAGAGAAGCTATATTCCCAGACCTTTATCTATTGAATTTTAAGATGCAGAGTCTCATCTTCTTAACCCAGTTCTTCAGGCTAGCAGAATTAGTTGATTAGATTTAGCTCTGGGATCAAAATCTATTTTTCTTTCTCTGTCAAAATCAATAATTTCTGATTATAAATTCCATAAAGGTTCCATATCTATACTTTCTTCTTTGAAGATGCAGAATAGTGTGTTCTAGACATTCAGTAGGTCTGTGAGTACTGGAAGGAAGTCCATGTGCAAACAAGAACACGCAGTTGACCCAACAATGATTTCTGGGGGTGAGGTGAAAGAACGCCTCACCTAGAGATTGTGGAAGCACATTTTCTGTGATTTCTCATTCTTGGTTGCCTCTAGAGGAGAAGTGATCCATTGAGGCCTGGTCCACACAGAGCTTGAGCCATGCTTAGGAAGAAGAAAGGGTTGTAATCTTGGTTTAATACTACATTCGATGTTTATCTCATAAAAAAAGGGGGGGGGACAGAATCCCAAGGAGTTCCTTGGTTCTACCTGGTAGCTTGACTTTGGGAAATCTCTGACTTAGGCTTCCAGGAAAGTGACTGGAGCTCACCTATCTGGCACTGTCTGGAGTATCTCTTTGTAAAGAGCAAATAAATCAAAATTACAGCAGCTTCATGTTTCACCAGCTTTGCAAAACTTGCTCAGAGTTGTTGTTTCTCTTATGTTTTGTACCACTAGAAATGACCTCAACTGTCTTGTTTACCAAGAAAGCTTTCAAGAGCAAATTTGTGTTTTTTATTGTTGGTCGAGTTGGGAGATGTTATTCAATGTTTCAGTCAATGGTGTTTTGTGAAAAATAAAACAAAAAAAAAATAATTCTTTTCAAACTGTGTGTGATTCCCAGGAGAAAACAGAATCTGAGCTCCTTCTAGGGAAATAAAACAAAATTTTAATTGGGTTATAAAAATCCCTCTCTGGAGGAACAGGGGTTTATAGCTCAGTGGCACAGTGCCTGTCTGGCAAACACAAGTTCTTCAGTTCGATTTTCAGTACCAAAAAAGAAAAAAAAATCCCCCAGAAGAAAACACTTATGAACAACAATGTTTAGCTGTGTGTGAGGGTGCACACTTATCATTCCAGCATCTGGGAGGCTGAGGCAGGAGAACTGTCAGTGTGACCCCAGCTTGGGTAACTTATTCATTTAAGGAGAATATGGTTTGAAATGTTTTAAACAAGGACTGGGGAATTTGCTTCAGTGCAAAGACCCCAGATTCAATACTCAGTAGCATTTAAGAAAAACAACAACAACAACAACAACAACACACTAGAAGTAAAACAAAACCATGATTGGCTAATGTATTGTTTCTCAGAACTTTATCTACAATCCTCACAGCTAGTGAGAGTTCATTACAACCTCATTTTTTGTAGGAGATCATAGGATAAACTGAGGGGTGAAGTTATTGCCCCGAAGTCACTGTGTAGAGGGAAGGCTTATTATAGAAAGAGACTCCACAGAAAATTTCAGCTCCAATTTTTGATAAATAAGGACCAATGATGGCTTGTTCAGAATTTCTGCATGTTCGACTCATCTCAATCTGCTTGCTTAATTTTCTTAATTCAATCCTGTGACTTTTGTCTCCCCTGTTCAAGTCACCTGTGGCATTAGGGGACACTTCCTGGAAGATCTGAATGGTCAGAACTGGGCAGTTAGGTACTGAAGAGTATGTGGATCCACGGAGTATGGCACGGAAGGAAGAGCTGGAACTGGACTCTGGGTCACTAAGAACAAGATTGGGGTGCACATAAACACTCTATTTACCTGACATCTTTTTATTCTAGCAGCCTGTAGCTCTTCAATGAAAACATCCAAAAGAATTTGAGCCATTGTATGTGGGTTTGGATTTGGCTAATAAGAAATTCTAAATTTGGAGTAAGTGGTATGATATCTTACTGTATGAATTGTGCAGCCTGTTCAACTGGCATGAGATAAAGTGAGAGTCATCAGAATGTTTGCATGCCTAGAGGAACTAGAGGTGGCCTAACAAAAGACAGCAGGGCTTGGGGCTCTGCCACGCCTGCCACTTCTTATCCCCAGTGTATTGATTTGGAAGAGACTTCTGCATCTCTCCACACTTGTCTGGATGAAGCCCCAGCCTGGGAAGCCATGTGTGGTTTCCGTAAGCTGAGATGATGGGCTGTTATATCTAAGAGCACCATATTGAACCGGCAAACACAGATAATTGAGTTACCTTCAGAATGATCATTCACAATGAAAGGCTTTGGATTTCTTTAAACGAGGAGCAGCTGTGACTTTAAAGTACCACCCGGCAAACATATAAATTCCCATTTCCAGCCCCATTGTGGAGAAACTGAAGTCTGGAGGGGGTTGGCAACAGCCAGCGACTCTGTCTCTCCACCCTCCCTCTGGCCTCTGGAGAAATCCAAACAGAGCTGAGTGGCAGCCACACATGCTGCAGCCCTTAAACACATTGCATGGCCTCCTGCTCCTTGGTTCCAGACCCACTCCTTTTACCACAAATCCACAGATGAACACAGTGACAGATCCTGTATGAGACAGCCAGTTCCTCTCTGTTTTGCATCCCCAAAATTACTTATGCAGAACAAATTGGTAGCAAGACAGACCTACTCCTCATGTCACGAAAAATTCAGGGAACAAAAGACAAAAAAGAGCCAGTGAAAATATGACGCCATTCAGGACAGAACCTGAGCCACATCTTCTCCACAAATTTCCCACTCTTGACATGTTCTGAAAGCAGATGGCATTTATTGGACACAGTCGGTTGTGCCCAGACGGCTTGCACAGCTTATTCCAAATGGCCTGACACTTGGAAATGCCAAAGTTCCATTTCTTTCTATATTTCCCCAGAGCTGTCAGTGTAGAGAGGGCTGAAACCCTTTGTGCAACGCGACTAAAACCACCTGCACTCACTCTTCAAGTCATCTGCGCCTTGTGCTGCGTGCTGCAAAAGTAATAGTGAATAAAATATGGTTCAGTATTCATGTGATGATTGGGGAGGTGGACAGGCGTATTCGCTTCGTGCAGTATAGTAGGGTCCATGTGGGGAGACTAGGGTGTAACCTGAGCAGAGGAAAGGCAGCCAAGTGTGTTGCTATAGATGATGTCCCAGAAGATGTGGTCATGGTGGAGTCTGGAAAAATGAGCAGGAATTAGAGAGTGGCCGTTTGACATCAGTGGGTTCAGAAGGAGCACGCCATCTGTAGAACACATCCTGGACGTGACACTTTAGACTGCTGTGTAGCAAGCACTCATGTACTCGCCCGCTGTGCCTGCGGTCGGTTTCCTGGCATGGATCTGGGCTTCTGCACTTTGAGCCGGGCAGATGGCCTGCTTGGGCTGCGGGTGTGTTAGTGGACATGACATGAACATAGGCTTGTGCGTAGTATTCCTTCCACGATCATGAGAACATCGTAGCTTGGAAAACTCTAGGCCCCCAAACACAGGGTGTGTGCAGACTAGACGCAGACTTAATTTAAGTCAGCTCAGCACAAACATGCCAAATCCAGAAGATGATAGAGTGGTAATTCTGTTTACTATTCTTTATCAGTGAGCTCTGGGGTGGTGGCCTGAGGTGTGGAGCAGAGATTGCCTTCCTCAGGACTCTCAGTCATGCCTGGAATGTAGAGCATGCACGTGGCAGCTGCCAAAGAGCCAGTTAAGTGAGTTAACTGGGCAGTGCTCAGCCGGGACGCAGGATGGGCCTACAGCAGTGCCAAAAGACTCCCCACGATGCTGGAGTCCACAGGGCAAAATTTTAGCTATGGACACAGCCTAAAAGTTGTTTCAGGTTAGCAGGCCATATAAACTTATTCAGCGTGACCAGCACTTGGATAAATATCAGAGATGAGTTGAAATTCATACTGTAAATTATATTTTATCTAAAAAATCCAGGCTTAAGAAAAATCACACAAAGCCTTACTGTGGATCATACTGGGTGCCGTGAAATTCCCAGTTATGGAGACTAGAAACATGCATTCAGTCACGTATTTATTAAGGCCCTGTTTGCACACTACATTGACGGTCCTAGAAATCCTTTAGAAATTAAGATGTGCGCACTATTTTATTTCAGGTATACCCACAACACAACTCTTTCCAGCTAAGCTTATATGTGGCTTTTACCTTGAATTGAGCTTTTCCTTGAGTGAAATGAAGTCAGCTATTCTCAGGGTCTCCACATTTGCAAGTCAAAAAGTTCTCAGCATCACTGAAGGTATTTAGAGGAAATAAACCTTGCAAAACCCAGTATCCTTCTCTTCTAGGACAGCTGGAGGGTAATTTTCATTGTAATATCATAAAGCTCTTTGAGGCGGTCTGTGTGCTCTGTGGAAGCAGAGCAGAGAGCCAGGACCAGGGAACAGGTAAGGGACAGTGCACACAGCCTAGGGAAAGGCAACCTCAAGGAGGAAACTGGGACAGATGCCCCAGCTCCACATTCTGCCCCATGCACTACTCTTCATACAAGGTGACTATGACAGTCCTTCCATTTGAGAGGGCTTGTGACCACTTCTGAAGAGATACCATGTGAGTTCCAGGGCTTGATCGCCAAAGGCCATCCAGTTTCCATGTGGCTCTTTTGCTATGGAAGCCCATGGAGCCCAAGACACCTGTGACTATCTGAATGCCCTGAGGCTGCCAGGCACTAAGCAAGCCCAGTGAGGTAAAGCGGCAAGCAGGTTGACGCTCTGCAGACTGTGGAAAGTCCCAGTGAAGATGACCTGCCTGTTTCTTGGATGCTCACTAAGAATATACAAAAGCTAGGATACACTACTACCTGGGATTGAGAATCATCCAAAGCTCTCTTCACTCACAGGCCTGACAATTGATGTAAGCTGTGCACTGGGGCTAAGCCTCTGTGGAAAAATTGAGTACAAGTTCTGGCACAGCCCTTGCTAAGGTCTGTGTCTAGATTGTTCCTTAAAGTCTCATGTGGGCTCACATGGGGCTTTTGCAGAGATAGCTGGATCTAGAGTGTATGATGCTGGGATTAGGGGTGTGTGGGTAGCAAATAGCTTTAGGCATGGTGAAGGGTGCCTTATGCTGGGAGTGAGCACTACCTGTCCAAAGACTGGGTAGGCTGTATGAAAACAGAAGAGAGAGAGAGAGACAGAAGAGAGAGTTGCAATTGTCTCTTGCTGTTTGTTGCTTGTTGTTTGGGTGCTTCTGTGGCCTTCTGCCTGCCTGAACTCTTTCTCCTCTGTGACACCCCTCTGCCATGTGCCATCCTGCCCTAGAGCTAGTCAATTATGGTCTGAAACATCCACAGACTGTGAGCTGAAATAAACTTGTCTTTCTTTAACCTTGGATGTTGGGCATTTCGTCTCAACAATGAGAAAAGTAACTAAGACAGCCCTGACTTAGCCGCAGCGCACAGCCAACTTCCACTTTCAGGCCTGTGAGGGAAGAGAGCTTCGGATGATGCTAGATCCCTGGTATCAGCGTACCCCAGCCTCTGTGTATTTTTACGGAGGGTTCTAAAGCGAGGGCAGGTCATAGTCACTGTACCCTCTCACAGCATGTAGAATATAAGCCTGCTCGCTGCTTTACCTCAGTTAAGTTGGGGGACAGGAGCATGATGGAAAAAATTTCCCTCGTTTCTTTTTATACTTGCTGTGGTTAGTGATGAGTAGAGTGTTGTCCTACATAGGCAGGTTTCCCTAACTTCCAGTTCTTGGGCAGAAAAAAAAGCATGTGAAAGAGACATTGATATGTTCAGTTATGCAGGACCCAGAGAGATGCTTGTGTCTTTAAAACAATGGTTCTTAACTGAGCACAAGTCTGTGCCCTACGGAAATTTGGCAATATCTGGAGCCATTTTTTATTGCTAAGCTTGGAGTTGTGCTACTGTCATCTGGAAGGTAGGGGAGAGGGATGCTGTTAAACATCTTGCAACAGAAAATTATCCCATCCCCAGTGTCAATCATGTCGAGGTAGAGATACCACTTTAGAAAACAACAAGCACTTAGAGCTTGATAATTATTTAAGAATGTTCCATTTTATGGAGGAATGTCACCTGGATCAGGAAGACAAGAGTAGGATGAGGTGTGGTTGAAAATCCTTTTACTCTCTTTCCAATATTAAATAAATGAAGTCACATTCTCAGGATGTCTGACCCAGAGTATCACCCCAACGAGAAACACACACACACACACACACACACACACACACGCATGCACGCACACACATACTACACATGCATGCATGCACGCACTCACGCAGTATACTTTTCTGTGCCTGTTTTCTGCAGTAGGCTCCCTTTAAAGCAGAACAATTAGCTGCTCTTGGACTAACTCTGCAAGACTGCATCTTTGAAAAACTACAGACATTCATTAATGATTGTGACTTTCAGAACAGCATATTTGCTGCGGGTAGTAGGGAGGACGCTGTTACTCTCTGATTCAGACACATCACTCACTGTCTTCTTTGTCCAAATGCTGCTGGAGTTGTGGGAGGTGGGACTGCTCTGACTCACTCCTCTACCCCATAATAACTGAAGGCAGCGTGCCCCACCCAGGGCTACCTGATTTCAGTGGGAGGACTATTTCTCATATTGCCCGAGTGTTTTTAGGTGGTAGATAAAAACCTTCAGCAAGATTTATGCTCTGTTTACCTCCAGCAGTGAGGCGGAAGTGCGGCTGAAAGTCCCCTTCACTTTACATCGAGGACAGAGCCTCCCTGGCTGATTTATGGGTCTGCTTGCCTCGTCGCATCACCCAAAGTTACCTAGTGTGAAACACCCTTAGGGTGTGGAGTTGGGTGATGTTCAACCAGAACCCAGGATAGTGACCAAATTACCACCAGAGACTTCTGGGAGTGAGGGGCAAAAGCACTAAAACCATTCCAGAACCAAATGTAATGAACAGATGAGCATCTTACGAGATGTCAACTTATTCTAAAATAAATACTTTATTTCTCTTTCCAGATAATATAAGGAATAAAAGAAGAATAAATCTATCAATGGAAAAGGCAGGGAGAGAAAGTCTCTAGTAATGAAGCCTATTAAACACTGCTCCAGAGAGGGGTCAAGGTCACCACCACCAGTGGAAGGTAGGTCAGGGACCTTGAGAGGAGGCAATGGTAATGTTACTTTGCCTCTGCGGTTGTCCCTGTCAATCCCATAATGCCAGTCTTAATCCTGAGAAAGCCACCACGCTAATCCCAGCTAAAGCATTCTACAAACAACCTGACCAGTTATGCTTCAGAACTGTCTAGGTCATTGAAAACAAGGCACTTTTCCAGCCCAGAGGAGACAAGTTGGTTACAGGGAATGTCCTACCCTGGTTGAGATTCTGAGTCAGAAAGTGGGCATAGCTCAAAATTAAGGAGACCTGATGATGTGCCGTTTAACAATAGCGTATCAATATGTGTTCATTCACCTTATTATAAGTACCACATCAACATAAGATGTTAAGAATGCTTAAATTGGGAATAGGGTTGCTGTAAATTCTGTGTGTTTTTGTTTGAAAGTTTTTGTAAATCTAAATTGCTCTTTAAAGAATGTTTTTAACAAGCTAGGTGCTGTGATGCATGCCTGTCACACCAGCACTCAGGCAGCTGAGGCAGGAGGATCACCAGGAGCTTGACCCCAACCTGGGCTATGTGGTGAGTTTGAGGTCAGCCTAAACTACAACAAGAGACCCTGTCTCAAAAAAGAAAAAAAGATTTTTAAACCACAAAAAGAAAACATAAATCATCCATAATTTTGCCCATAGGGCAAAACTGTTAACAAGGTTTACAGTCATCTCTGCATTTATAATCATTCTATATGAATATATAATTTTATTATTTTAACCAAAAACCTATACCTAGAAGTGTTTAACCCCAGCGTATCTTATTACCATGTTCCATACCCACAAAAAGTTGCAATCCATCTAATAAATATATTAGAACTTCTGAAAGTCAGGTGTGTTTCACAAATTAGCCATGACCCCCACACAATACTATTTCAGGAAGACATCTGCTAGAGAAGAATTAGTGCACCTACATTGTAAAGGATGCATCTCTCTCGTAGGAGAAGGAGGAGGAGATGAGCCCAAGCACAGACCAGAAATGCCAGAAAAGTCCTGCAGGATCGATTCAACTGCCCCACGTAAAATAAAGGGAACTGAGCTGCTGAGGAGTGTTCGTGCCTTGGCCAAGTCACACAGCCCTCAGCGTGTGGCAGAGCGGTGGCTGGATCCAAGTGCAACTCAGAAACTTGACCCTTTTGGCCCCCAGACTGGAGCACTGCAACTTGGGTCAGATCAAGCTTCCAGAAACAAAGAAACCTAGGCCAAGTGGTTCATGAATAGCTGAGTTCAGCTGCCAGAAAAGCACTCCTTGACCATATAATGTCTGGCTGTTTTTATAATCGGAGTATGTGAGTTGTATAATAGTTTGCTGTGTACCTTGGAGAATGCAATTCAGGATGAATGCCTTCAGCTAAGGTCTAGAAGGTCTACCTAAGGCTGTCTGCAGACCCTCACGGCTGAGGACGCATGATGCCAGGCTGGGTGAAAGATTCTGGGTTCCCAGCCCCAGAAATCTCAGCCTACTTTATAACACAGGAACTGGTTTCTTTTTAAATTTCCCAGGTGATACTAATGCCCAGAGTTGGAAATTACTATGGTAGTTTGTGCCTTCTACCTTTAGCATTCTAAGAGGAATTGACTGACAAATTAAATCCCCACAATTACTCTTTACAAATCTCACTATAATTCAAAGGGATTCTTGTGGTCCTCTTAATATCTTTCCCTTGGAGAGGGGTTTGGAGATGCACATGAGAGAGAAAGGGAGAGAGGCAGAGGAAGAGGACAGAGAGACAGAGAGCATACTTCTGTCTTCTGCACACAACACTGATCAGAGGAGCAGGATGCTTCTTGGGATTTCAAAAGAGCAATAACATTCCAAATGAGAACATCTTTGTGATCCTGCAGTTCAACCTGAATGGCAAAGACAAGGCACCAACCTCTGAGGGCCACTTCCAAACCCAGAGTGCTCAGGCTCTCAGTAATGGCTGGGGAAACTGGGCAGCTTTGCTGAGATGAGTTGCTGCACGGTGTGACACATTCTCATCTTCTCTAACAGAGGAGCAGATGTAGGTCTGCACCAGGGGGCCAGAACCCTTATCTCTGCCCCTTCTCTCATCAGATGGAGCCCATAATGCCCACCCCATTGTCTGTTTGCAAACAAGCAGATGAGCTCAGTGGATACTAGTTTAAGATAGCAACTGGCGAAGCCATGGGGGATTACGGTGGGGGTATGGAGCACAGTGTCTGTACCCAGAGCACTTCCAGTCCTGGTGGAAAGATGATCCACACTCCCTTCTGTTCTCCAACCTGTGTGTTCTCCTGGTCTCAGGCAGGATAAGCCCCTTGGAGATTGTACTCAGGCCTATGCAGGAGTTACTATGCACTAATTTTTACAGTTATCAGATAAGCTCACAGATTACTCCCAAGTAAGGTCCCCATGAATAAATGCCAACAACTATGAAAGCAGACCCCCTACTGTGTTGATGCCAACAGAGATACATTATGTAGTTTCTAAAAGGAGAGGGAAGAAGAGAGAGATGGAGAGAAATAAGTGAAAGAAGCAGATGAAAAATCAGGAACTCATACGACCCAGGGCCTGGAAGTCAACCGTCATCTGTATCAGAACTACATGTCTCTTAAAATTCAAACTCGAGGCTCTTCTAGGTAAATTGATGCAATAGGAGACCATACTGATAAATGAAATAAATCACACCTCATGTGTAAACATTGTATTGTCTCCCTCATGTAAGAACTGGAAAGAATAAATAAAATCTGAAATGTACAATAGCTACTATGAAAAGGAAAGAAACTGTTCAAAAGGAAAGAACAACTGGGCTGAAGGAAAGGAGAAAAGAAAGAAGGAAGGAAAAGATATATATATATACAGGATAGCCTAGATGATTGTCTTACTGATTTATGCTGTTCTATTGAAAGGAGCAGTTATTTGAAAAAACTTAAATTTTTTCTCTCCTTTTTATTTTTTTATAATATTTTGACCAATTTTGCATGCTTATACCTGGCAGTTGAAACAACTAATTTGGAGACAACAGTATGCAATCAATCATCATTGAATTCCTGTCATTTAGTGAAATTATGTGCCATTTCTAACATACAAACTATACATTCTCTT
>NDGN011339995.1:0-10369 GCA_002564285.1 Tympanoctomys barrerae | reverse complement strand
CTGGGATTTCTAATGACAAAAATAGATTTACAAAATTGAGACTCTGTATCTACAGCCCCAGCTATTCAGGAAGGAGGCTGAAGTGGAAGGATTGCTTGAGCCCAGCGGTTCAAGAGCAGGATTGGCAACAGCGAAACCTCATCTCAAAAACTGATGCATAAATAAAAATGAAGCCACAGGACATGAAAGAGGAAAGCAGGAGGCTCAGTACTGACGGCCCCAGGCTTGTCGTTTACAGCCCAGCCGGGTTTCTGTCACCTCCCGGCAGGACTGCCTCAGTGCTGAGAGTCTGATACTTGTTGCTTGTTTCCTCATTTCTGTACTTCAAAAAAAAAGTTGGTGAACGGCTGAGGTGCTACAGGCCACAAGCGGGAGGATGTCCACTGGCTTTCAAAGTTGTAGCTCCCCTCCTCTCCCCCGGCCTCCCAGTCAGGGAACAGATGGGTTCCGGCTCCAGCCTGCAGGTGGAGAGCAGAGGCCCAGAGGGCATTATCGCTGTATGAAGTCCCTCCAGGACCTGGTGGCACCAGGATGCTCAGTGTGGATCTTGGGGCTCCTTCCCAGGAGGGGTCTCAACCTATGGCAGAGCCCAGGTCTTCGCACAGCTCACAGTGGGACTGGGACCTGGCTGTGACCAGCACACCTAGCCAAGCCCTCCTTCTGGTGGGGACAGGCATCTGGGCATCTGATTGGCCACAATGATGTGGGTGGCTACTTAGCTATCACGTGTCCTGACATGTGATCCTTTGCAAGCAAGCCTGCTGCCCAGCCCCTAGCACACCTGTAGCCATGTCCACACCCAGCCCTAAGGGATCTGGTTCAAGACAGGGCTGCACTCTGAGGATGGGAAAGGGACGACTCTAAGGGACAGGCCCCAGCCCCTCCTAAAGATCAGCCATGAGATCTGGATTCGGTTCAGCCCCACAATGTTTCATTCTGCCAAGAAAAGTTGTGGCCTCTCTTTGTTTAAATCATTATTCATACACAATTTAGGCCTAACAAAATGCATCCAGTTTTGTGTCTACAGCCAATGAGTTCTGACAGGTGTGAACCCTGATATAAACATCGCAACAATAAATATGAGACATGATAAAAAAATTGGTGAATGTTCAATTTTTAAAAGTTTATTACAGTAAAAGATACATTGCCATGAATCCTCCTCCAAATCTTCCCCTTTGCTGTCAACACACTCATCCCCTCAGCCTCACCACTTGCTGCAGCAGCTCTGGAGTCTTCTCTGAGTACTTTAGGTTGTGCTGTTGTAGCCTCCTAAATGTCCTAAATCCATTCAAATCTTTCCTTTTTGTGGTCATTTTGACCCTGGGGAAGAGTCAGCAGTCACATGGGGCTGGATCTGGTGAATAAGGTGGACGGACCTCTCTGGATGGTGCTTTGCCGCAGTACTCACCACGTTTTTTTATCACACCTCGTAAAGACTCTTATGAAAGAGGGCTCCAGAGCTGCCTCCGAAGGTGGCAAGAGGGATGGGTAAGTATGTTGGAAATCAGTGCAGGACTGGGAGAGGGAGTCACGCAATGTGTCTTTTACTATAATACTTTTTAAAATTTAAACACTCACCAGGCCTTTTGATCTCACCTCCCACAGTCCCGTCCCACAGCCACAGACAGCCTCCGCCTTGGCCTTTGCAGCAGTTGCTCTGTGGTCTTGGGCAGCAGCGAACCACGCTCTGATCTTGTCCACTCCACTTCTGTCTTCCAGAGCTTTCCTATGGGTAGAGTCGCATGTGAACTTGGTGAAAATGGAAGCAGGACACAAGGTCTGCCGAACACCAACATTCCTGTGGCCTGAAGCTCTAGGGAGAATATTTGCATCTATGTCACTTGAAGGGACTTCCCTGTCCTAAGCAGGTCCACATGTTGTGGTCCCAGGTCTGCCTGTCACAAGCATGAAGGAAGGACGACATAGTGTCTACCCAGCCCAGCTCCCACTCTTCCCCACGGAACCCCTTGCCAGTGTGACCCTCATGGAACACACATCCAATCGTCCTCCCAGATGACAATGAGTCTCAAGTCCTCAGCACAGGCTCTGTGACTCCCTTCCCAGTCCATGCCAGCCCCAGGATCACTTTCACTGTCCTCAAGAGCAGCAAGGCTGGTGGTTCCTCTTGTGTTATTTTCAGGGGACAAGAATGGGAAATGTGAGTGACCCCTTGGAGTCACTCTGGGTAAAGAGAATTTCACAAGAACATTTCAGTTTTGGCCAGATGGGGTGATACATACTTATCATCCCAGCACTGCAAGAGGCTGAAGCAGGAAGATGTAGATTCAAATTCAGAGTGGGCAAAAGAAAGGCAATGATCAAAAAATCTAATAACAAGTGCTGGCAACGATGTGTTGGAAAATGAGCCCTTTGACATGGAGGGTAGGAACCCAAGCTAGCACAATCACCATGGAGACCAGTGTAGAGATTCCTCATAAAACTAAAGCTAGAAACTCCATTTGATCTAGTCATTCCCTTTCTAGGTATCTTCCCTGAAGAGTTAAAAATCATCATATTATAGGGACACATACACACCCATGTATAGCAGAACTTATTTAATAACTAGATCTTAGAAGCAGCCTACATGTTCATCCACAGATAAAGAAAATGTGGTATGTGTGCATAATGCAGTACTCTGCTTCCATAAAGATCAATGGGAGGCATTCGTAATTAATTAGATGCAACTTGAGAACATAATGCTAAGTAAAATAAGGCTGATACGCAAGCTCAAATAGCACATGTGCTTTCTCTTGTATGAAAACACAAAATATATATGAACACACAAATGAAGAGCGAAAAAGGAAGTAGAGAGAAGTTCAAATACTTTTCCAAAATCCATGCTTCATTGTTTCATAAATATTTAATATATATGCTAATTTGTTTCATTATACTACTTATTTATCTTAGATCATTGACAAGAAAGTTCTGTTTTATTACCATTTTCTTTTTTGCAAGAATCTTTTTGGTTTATGTCTTATACTCTAAGTATTTTGAAGATGTTGATACAGACTGTATTAACTATTGTTATGCTCCTATGTTGTTATAAAATTTTGTTCTACTTTTTTATAAAAATAAATAGACTAACTCAAATAAGTGAGAGTAGGCAGGGGAAAAACTTTAACTTGTGCAACTTGGTGATTTAGCAAGACTCTGTTTCAAAGTAAAAAAATTTTTAAAAAAAACCAAGCTGGGAATGTAGTTCAGTATGAAGGCCCTTGGTTCAATCCCCAGTATTTCAAAACACACAACAAGTAAATAATTGTTTTCATGTAGAGTATAAGTGGGCCTAGACTGAGCCCTGGGTCTCCTACAGTCAGCCAG
Organism: Tympanoctomys barrerae; assembly: GCA_002564285.1. Lineage (NCBI taxonomy): Eukaryota > Metazoa > Chordata > Mammalia > Rodentia > Octodontidae > Tympanoctomys > Tympanoctomys barrerae. The sequence continues at coordinate 7,048 of NDGN011339995.1, read as the reverse complement.
AGAGGTTTTTCTTTCTAAGCTTCAGTTTCCTTGTGAGAAACCCAAGCTTAAACAGTCACAACTTACCAGTAGTAAGCCACGGTGACCTTTGTCACCATGCCATGTCCTTAGCATGAGGCCATGGGGGAGTTACTGTTGTCAGGGCCTGCAACACCAAGACTACAGCATGTCTGTCAGCCCGCATGACAGGACCAGTGAAAGGTCCCCCCAGGTCCCACCAGGCCCAGCCCAGGAGTCCCCAGTATGGGACATGATCAAAGCAGTTCAGATAACAAGGCCCATACCCTTTGTCTCAGAGTCATGGTAGGCTGAATGGACCCCAGAGGAATCCATGTCCTAATCTCTGGAATCTACCAATGTAAGGTGAAAAAAAATAAGATTTTATAGATGTAGTTAGGGTTGAAAAGGGAGTGGCTTGAGATTGACTGGGTAAACCCAGTCTAATCTCAGGAGGCCTTAAAAGTGGATGACTCCAACAATGAGAAGGATTTCTAAGGTCTTTGTGGAGCCAAAGCCACACACAAAGGACAGGGAGAGCCTTGAGTACTCAACGTAGCCTTAGACTGACAGCTGAGGAGGATACAGGCCTCAGCCATGCAAGCACAGAAACCTGTGTCTGCTAATAACCCAGAAGAGCTTAAATGACCAGGAAGAATTTAGAAGTGGATCTTTCCCACAGCCTCCTACAGAGAGACCAACTGGTCCACACCATGAATTCAGCCTGTGAGGCCTGAAGCACAAAACTCTACTGAGCCTCACGAGCTGCCCATATGACCAGATGGTCCACAGGGTGGGTGGTGATAGACATGGCCCAGGGTCAGGCATAGCATAGCGCCACCAGAGCCTTACATCCTGCCCAGTCTTTCTGCATCATCTCCTACACCCCTCCTCCTTTGAACTCCTCCAGCAGAATGGCCTTCTTGCTTTCCAGAGACCTAAGCACCCTATTTCTAGGGATCCTATATCTGCCTCACCCGTTAGGACCTCTCTTCCCCAGTACCACCTCTTCTTTTACACAGGGTCCTTTTCATATGTCCCTCCCCAGAGACACCAGCTCTGGCTACATTGCCCCCTCATTCCGCTTTCTTTCACTGAAAATTGGCACATGTACATTTACTGATTATTTTTTTATTGTCTTGTTTTTTAAAAACTAGAAGAAATGTTGTTCTGTGCTCTCTCAGAACAGCTGGCAATGTCTGGAAACCTGCTTACTTGTTAAGTGGGGTGCTGCTGGGTCTAGGGACCAGGGATGCTGGAAACATTGTACAACACCCAGGAAAGCCCTGACACAAAATGACAGTGGTGTCAACATTTGGGACCCTGGTCTTAAACTATCGATGTTGGGAAAGCAGGAATTTCTTGTGCACTGCTGTATCTAGTGCTAGAAATAGAGTGGGCACATAGTGGGTGCGTCCTGGTCCAGGGGAGGAGGATTCCTTAGGATCCAGTGAGCACTCAGATCCAACTGACTGGTCAGTACATATCCATCCCAAGTCCTCCTTTCCCGAACTCAGAACACCAGGAATGACACTCAGTGTCCCCCTTTTTCCTTCCCCTGCATGGCCCACACAAGTGCCTCCCTCTAGAACATGAACTCTTGGCCCCTTCCATCCTCCCAACCAGGTTATGCTGTGAACAGGGTGGGACCCCATTGTTCTTGCCGCAGGAAGAGGAGCCCAGAAAACAACGCAGGGCTCGCCTGGCTTTCACTGACTTTGCTGAACTCAGGACTCAGTCCTCCATCAGGTAACCAGCACTCATATTTCCTTCATTAAGACTTCTGGAGGAGCAGCATCAGCCTGTCATGACTGACTCAGGACTTTGACCAAGTGAAGGACTGCATAGCCTAGAGTCATTGCTACCAAATCCAGCCTGGCTGGAAGCCCTCTGAGCTGCAAACCACTGGGGAAAATGAGAGATTGAAGCAGCAGCAGCTCTCCGAATAGGCCTTCTCCCAGAACCTAATGTTCTGGAAAAATCTTCCTAATTAGTCATTAATTGGTACATCATCAACACCATGTGCCAAGGATTAAGTGGGCAATTCGCTTTGTTTCTGGCAAGAGGAGCCATGCATCTAACCAGCAGGTGGGTACTCCTTCACTTCTAATGCCACTGCCTGAGGCCACATGCAGCCACAGCCACCCGGCCAGCCCTGGGCTGTGCCTCAGCTCGCCGCAGGCTGGTGCTCCTTCCCTACTTCTTGGGCTTGCACTTCCCAAATATAGTTTTTCCCCCCTCTTTTTTTAAAAAAAAATGCCTTATTGTAAAAGTCTTCACCAGCTGCCCAGGACCTTCCAGTTTGAAACCTCTTGGTCATTCAAGCAGAGTAGTGTGGGTAATTTTAGCATCGCTAATTGGTTCCATAACAAAACTTATTTTATATGATCATGATTCAGCTCTTAATCACAGCATTTCATTGTACTGTCATTACAAAGAAATCCAAGCTAGATTTAAAGAATTAAGTCATTTTAAAGTTTGACCAGTCTAGATTGGCAAAACTTTCTGTATTACCCAAACAAGGAATGAGAGAGCCAGAGACGGAGATGGAGAGACAGAGAGAGAGAGAGAGAGAGAGAGAGAGAGAGAGAGAGAGACTGACTCACCAGCCCTAGAATCAGACGTGTTCCTCTAAGGGCCAGCAAGATAGCTCAGCAGACTGAGTGCCTCTTAGGCAAGCACAAACAGGAGGATCACTATAAGGTTGAGCTGCGTAGTGAGACCCTGTACCAAATACATAAAAAAAAAATTTTTTTTTAAAGAAGTTTCTTCTATAAATGGACTAAGTGTATGTATCGCTCCCAGCTCAGGATCATTTCTTCTTCTCCAGGCACACTGTTGGGGCAGTCCTGTCCCCTAGGCAGGGAAAAGGGAGGGCTGCCCCCCAGAAGGTGTCTTAGTCATGGTCTCATCACTGAGACACAATAATTTACACCTGAAGAGGAGAAGTTTCTCTCAGCTTATTTTTCAGCGCTTGGTCAGCTGGCTTCTGAGAAGAAACAGCATAGCAGCGGGGCAGGGCCCCACAGGAAGCAGCAGAGAGCATCGAGGGAAGAGACCAGAAGGGAGAGGAGCCCGTCCAGGCCACCCCCAGCCCCATACACACAACACCAAGCCAGCTATGAGTCCTCTTGATCCAGTCACCTTCCCAAAGCCCCACGAAGGATGACAGGAAGGTTTGGAAGATGACAAGATAGAAATCATAGCAGAAAGAGAGGGGAGGGGCAATTGGGATGAAGTAGGATCCTGCACAGGTGCAACCAGCTCTCCTGCAAGGGAGGCACGTTGGGGAGGAGTGGCTCCTGGTCCAGAGCATCTCAGGCAACACCCTAGGCAGGTCACCACCCCAGGCCTATCATGGCCAGTAGCATCCTCCAGGGGAGGCCAAGGAAGCGTGTGTAGCAAGAGCTTCGTGGAGGAAGTGCATGGGAATCCAAGAGTTCTCAAGGCCTCCATGGATTGAAAAAGACAACCTTCTTCTTGACCCCCTTCTCCTTTCTCAGAGACAGACGTGCTGAGGAGAGGGGATGGTGCTCCAGCACTGGCTCTGGGCTTCACTGCACCCTGTGCCCAAACTTGGCCACTCTGGCAGAAAGAGAGCAAGACAAGAGCCGACCAGGGCCAGGATGGAGACTGAACCACTGGTTAAGCTAAATAAGCATCAGTAAAAAAAAAAAAAAAAAAACTGTCCACTACTTGCTCAGAAGTGCCTTGGGACTCTCCTCGGCATTTGTCTTTCCCCATTGTTTTCCTCCTTCCCTACATCTGGAAGGCCTCCCTTCTAGCCTGTGAGCCAGTTTGATGTCGACCATTCTACCTCCCCTTCTTGTTGGGGGACTTCTGGACACTAGCACATCACTCCCAGCTCCTCGGGGACATCACCAGGAAGCTCAGTGCCTGTGAAGGATACACAGCAAGTGTCCTTGGTGTTCTCCATGATCCAGTGCACCTTCCTTCCCAGATTCTTTCCGGATTGCACACATAACACATGGCTCTTTCTTTGGGTGGTGGCATATGGCATGTGCACCTGTAGCAGCTTGCTGGATGAATCATCAAATGATATTATTTAGAAAGCCTTCTGTTTTACCCCAGAAAAGGTCTAAAAGGTAAAATCTAAAAATCCAAGAATGGATTTACATAATCTACCATTGTAAGAAGATTCCATTGCTGCTATCTCATTGGGCAGAGCTGGTCACATGTCTTCCCCTAGCTGCAGAGGAGGCAAGAAAATGTAGTCTTTCTTCTAGCTGGCCATGTTCTCAGATAAAATTCCAACTCTATGAAAGGCTTGGGGAAAACATTTGCCTTGCATAATGCTGTATGGTAGCTCTGTTTCTAGAAAACAAGAAACCTACCCTGATCATTCTGTGAGCTCTCCTACTGGAGCCCAGGAAGTTCACTGGGACCCTTAGAACCAGTACAATGTCCTACCCACATGAAGTGAGGTGATGCCAGGAATGCATCCCTGCAACTCTGGGTGGCTGCTGTTTCCTCCCAAACAGCTGGTAAAGGCGAGACAGGTGATGGGCAGCCACATCCTCTCTTCAAAGGGGTGTTTCCAGCCTCCACCACACAAGCCCCATGAGGCTTTATCATCATCCCCCCGCCCAATGAGATTCTCTCCTTGCCCTCTATCCTGGATCAGTGTCCCTTTAACCCTTTGGGCATTTTCTAGGAGGGGCTGCCCTGTGCACCATAGGAGCTTCAGCAGCAGCTGACTACCTACTGGAGACCACTGGTGGGCCCTGGTTGTGAGAACCAAAGAACGTCTCTAAGCAGTGTCCATCGCATCTCGGCCTTTTGGCTAAGATCAAGTGTAGTATCTAAGCAGTGTCCACTGTCTCTTGTGGAGGGGAAAGAATCACACACATATCTCCCCCACTGAGAACCACTGCCAAATCCACTACCACGCATTGGGTCAGCACCATGAAGCCCCACTTCCCTAAATCATAACGAGAGGATGAGCAGTGAGCCTTCCTGGGGTGGGCAGTGGTGGTACTGGGTGAAGAAGGGCCCAGGATCTAAAATGAAGAGTGGGAAATTGGGGAGCAAGGGACAGGTGAGAGAAGAGACTGTCCATGGATACACAGTCATGCAGAGAGCCCAAGATGGGAGCCACAGCCAAGGTGGGAGATGACCACATCTCAGCCCCACATGGCATCCCACACTGTCACCATTGTCCTTCCCTGCTTTGCCTTTTTTAATTTTTATTATAAGTCCACATTTGTGGTACATCCCTCGTGTGGGGTGCATGGACATACCACTTCTCCATTCTTTTCACATCCCTTCCCCACCCCTCCCTCCTTCCCACATCCTCTTCCCTATTGCAAAAGTTCTGCCTTGTCTTGTTCTGCCTCCAGGGTTAGAGGTTCCCAGGGAGCTGGTATCGTCCTGTCACCTCTGTATTCAGGCAGGGACACTGCAGCAAAGGGCTCAGGAACCCTACGGTTCAATAGCTCCTTAGTGTGGGAGCAGGATGGAAGCCCAGGTTGGCCATTCGCCACCTGAGATGCTGCTTTCCCAATCTCCCCTCTCTAATGCCACCGTCCCTGCAAAGGACAGTGTGATGCAGTTACTGCAGGCGACATGTTCCTTTTGGAAGTCATCCCCCCTCCCCTCTCTCCACACCTGCTCCTGCATGCTGAGGTTCTCTCCGCCTGCCCTGGGAGTGGGCGTCACTCAGACCAATGCACCATACCCCCAGGCACTCACAGGGCCAACTTAAACTCTTTTGGGAAACTGAACTGGAGCTCAGGGAAATAAGTTGTTCTTTATTTGGGGCTTCTGTTAGTGGTAGGAGCCACCAGGGGCCACCTTGCAACCATGTGGAGAAAATGTATCTGAGAGTGAAGCTAAGCAAAGGCAGGAGGAGCTGAGGGCAGAGAGCCGGGGAAGCCCTACCGAGACATCAGCCAGGGCTAGATCCGGGGGCCTGAAGACCCCGGGCTTCCTCCCTCCTTCCTTCCCTCTCTTCCCTTCTTTCTTGCTTTTCTTCCTTCTTCTTTCTCTCCTTTCTCCATCTTCCCTTCCTCCATCCCTGTGTTCTTAAGCTGGTCTCAGCTCCATTGCTCTCCCTTTCCCCGCAGGAGCCCTGTGGATTCTGGGTAGCTGCTATGAGGAAGTAGTCAGCTCTCTGAAGCCCTCGCATCCATGGGCCTGAGCAGACTGGATGTTACGTAATTTTCATAAATTGAACTGCTTTCTATCCAGCATTTGTGGGAAAGTCCTCAGCATAAGGGGAAGAGCAGATCCAATTGCAGGCTTTACTTCAACCGTAAGACATAGTTACCTTCGGGAGAAAACAAAGGCTGCATGGAGCTGAGCTAGGAAGACGAACTGGGGAAGCTTCAACCCAAAGAGAAGCACCCCATGTGAGCAGAAGCCCCATGGGGAGCCCTGCTCGCACACGGAGTAGGCAAGGCATTCAGGCTTCCCTCTGCACTCTCTGCTTCAAGGACAGCATCTGGGCTGTAACACTCGTGAAGCTCTTAATGACTTTCCCAGCTCAGCCCCTTCGCCAGATCTCACTCGGTGCCTTCCCTGACAGCAGAGCCAGTGGACTGAAAAGGACCCAGTACTGGAGCAGCTATGTGAGATGGACCGTAGATTTTAACTGTGTGTAACTGATCTGGAGCATTCATTGAAAAACCTTAGTTTCACATACTATAGAATGATTGCAAAAGGCAGAACATTCTTTTATGTATGGTGAAAATCCACTGGCTGTGGGGCAATGCAAGATACAGCCAAGACAGCTTCCAAAGTTCAGATGACCAAAAGCGTGGGAATAAGGGAAGAAATAACTTGTCACTGTAATCTAAACAGGATCAGTGATTTTAATCAGCCCAGTACGTCCCCAAGTGCCCTGTGACCCAGAGGCTAGCTCGGAGCCGCAGCCTGGTGCTCCTGAGAGGCGGTTTTCCTCCAAGCCTCAGGTCCACTCACAGGGACAGCCTCCCCAGGACGTTGTGTCTGCTTGCGCTAAGGAGCTGCGTTGGCCTGGCCCACCCTTTGCTTCTGATTCGACTATCAACAGGAATGGTCAACTCACCAG
>NDGN011339991.1:0-10491 GCA_002564285.1 Tympanoctomys barrerae | reverse complement strand
GGGACCCCCACCAGCCGGAAGTGCACGGGGAGTCATCCGGAAGTGCACGGGGAGTCATCCGGAATCATCCCCGGCCAAGTTGACACAATGTATCAACCACTACACCCATGCATGTCAAAAATGTCCATATTTGAGCAGTACCCAGAGAATCTGAAAATGCTTACAAAAAATTGTCACTTTTTTTTCACCACTTCACCCACTGCATCTCAGGCCAGCCAAAAAGCTCAACAGATCCCGGGGTGCACTCAGAGTGATGATTGAGACTGGGTGTGGTGGCGTGTGCCTGTAATCCCAGCACTTGGGAGGCTGTAAATAGGCGGATCACTGTGAGTCTGATCTAGTAGTGAGACAGTGAACACCACTCTGTAGGCCCTTCCCTAATATACCAAAAAAAAAAAAAAAAAAAAAAATCAACCACTGCATCTAATGACCTCTGTGACAGTGCAGAGAAGATTAGTCAGCTGTTTGAGGTGTACACACATTCATCAGACACCTTTTAGCAGTTAGAGGGCAAGCCTTGTGCTGGAGCTCAGCAAGAATAATACCAGCAAAACCATCAGCAGGTGTATCGTTTACATTCTTGTTCTGGAAGACACGGTGACAAAATAAAATACTAATGCATAAACATATATAATAAATTCAATCCTTCATTGCTTAACAGTAGTGATTCATTTGGAGATACACATCAGTAGCCAATTTCATCATTCTTTGAATTTAACTTGATTTCAATTACAGAAACCTGAATGGCATTCAACATGGCTGCTTGATGCAATAAAGAAAAGTAACGTATTTGGCATGGTCTCATCAGCAGAATAAGGTCCTCCTACCTGAGACTCAAAGGAGGAGAAATATGTGTTTGGTTCCCAGTTTCTGGGGGCTCAGTGTGTGTTCAGGTGGCTCCAAGGCTCCATGTGTTCCCGCACAAGCTGAATGGTTCTGGTGGTGGAGAGCTGCGTGCAGCACGCAGCCAGCAAGTGGAGCTCAAAGGGAGGAGGTGAGGAGGAGAAAAACCCCTCTAAGTCATCCCCCTGGCATCCACCCTTCCAAGCAGCCCTCGTCTTTGAACCTGAGATTTTGAGTGACATTTTAAAAGTGTGAAGTGTGAGACTGCTGCTTGTGTTGCATTGGCCCACTGTTTTATAATAAACTTGCTTCCACAAATAGAAGTGCATTGTAAGATAGTATGGTAAAGATCTAAACTAGTAGCATCATCATTCATTATATCAAGTGTTACATGCTACACATAATTATATGTGCGTTCCTTCTATACAACAAGCAGCGCAGCAGTTTACACCACAGTGTCACAAAACGATGAGTAATGCCTTGTGCTGTGACCTTAGCACAGCTGAAATGTCACTAGGCAATAAAAAAACTTCAGCTCCATTGTAGTCTAAAGGGATCATCACCATATATATGTTGTCGGCCTGACCAAAGTATTATCATGTGGTGCTTGGCTGTCTATAATAACAATAAGTGAATTAAAAGTTAAATTAAAGTGAACTAATTTCTATGGTACATTAAAAGTTGAAAATGGTAGGAAGGGAGCAGCCATTGTGGACAGTGGGGTGCGACGTACTTGCAGTATTAGGTGGCCGTCTGTGTGTGTGCGTGTGTGTGTGTGTGTGTGTGTGTGTGTTTCGGAAAGAGTTATCCAAACAAGTCCTAGTGGAAAGCAGGGTGGGGGTGCCACTGGGGTGCAGCTGGAGCAGGGCTGCAGCGCCTGTCCTTCCTGGTGAGCGTGTCCCTGCCAGGTGAGCCCAGAGCTTCAGTGAATCACTTCCCAGAGGTCCTGCTCTGTAGGAACCCCTCCCATTGTTTTCCTTTTCAGCTACTGAATCTTGATGTGAAATATCTGAAGCATTTACAGAATGCTATTCAGCAGGTGAACAGCTTTAGAATGTGACAAACTCCACTATTTCCACAAAACATATTTTTGCAGGTTATTTTTGGCAGGGGCGGGAACCTGGGGTCTTACTTATCCTGCAACGCTGAACTCATTTTCTTTTAAAGATTCAGAAGGCAAAAACCTATTTCCAGTTAATGGGGACCAGCTAATTCCATTAATGACCCTTTACAAGCCTCTGCTTGCTAGCGAGTGTTAACTGTTTAGTAGCAGTCATTTTTAACAAGCCACCATAACATTGCCATTACATGAATTATACATGGCTTATAAAATGATTATTTAGTCAGTGGAAAATTAAATCCATCAGTGTTTTCCAAATCTGAGCTAGGACATTCATCAGAAAAGACTGTTAAATTTTTAATCAACTGTACTGTGGTTGATGTAGCTATCAGCCTAAATTGCTCTTCCCCCGTCATTCCCCCTGTTGCAGAGTATCGTGTAGAATTACCAGCCCTATGATGCTAATTGAATTGTTTCTTGCAAAGATTTAAGACAGAGTGACATGCCATCCAGAATTGAAATAAAAGAAAGAAAACTTGTATGTGCATCTAATTCACAGTAGCCATTACAATGAGAGCAAATTCAGTGTTTTAAGATTTTTGAGTCTTCCTCTGGACCCTCAGGCTGGAGTACACTCCTATCTGAAAGCACACTGACAAAACGCAGATACTAATATTAGAATTAGGAGATCACATAGTGTGTTTAAAAATGGTATGTGCTATTAAAAATGGTGCATAACAAGACCCAATGGGAAGAAAAAAACACGACCTACTTGCATACATTGTTTTTGCAAATTTATCATTTTCTTCAATATATGTTAAATCTCCTGTTAATAATCCAAAGAAATTATTATTATTATTATTATTATTATTATTGATTGAATGTATTTGGTACAAGGTCTCACTATGCAGCTCGGACTCATAGTGATCCTCTTGTTTTCAGCCTCCACAGCTCTGGGATTACAGGCATGCACCACGCAGTGGCCAGCTAAGTGTGCCTGGGGGTGAGGCCAGCCCTGCCTGTGGGGCTGGGGATCTAACCCCTATCTCTGTGCTTGCGTAAGCAGGCCCTTAGTCCACTGAGTTATCACACGGGCCTTACAATATTATCTTTTTCTTTAGGGAAATTTATTTATCTATTAATATAACCCTTTCAATTTGTGTTTTGATACATTTAAAGTAGCATCCTCTCAGGTGGATACCAGCAATGAAGGAAGGCAGCGACTATGAGAACATTTTTCTGCCCTCGTGTCTGGGTCAGACAGCTGGAACTGGGAATCTAGATGTCTAGCATCCACCAGTGGCTGGACGCAGTCCTGCGCACACCATGTCCTAGAAGCTATCGTGGCGTGGGTTTCTGTTTGGTCCCCAGTCACTTCTGGATTTCTCAGACTTGCCTTACTTTCCACAAAGTGAGTTTATCTAGATGATTCGCAAAAGAGACTCATGTGTTCAAAGCAAGCTGGCTAATCTTATTAAAATGTACATGCTTGTATTTGTCCTTCTCCAGTGGAGGCTAAGGCTGAAATTCTAACACATTCGAGGTGAGGTGAATGTTGCAGCACCATCATCTACATTTTGAGAAACAGGATCCAGACCCAAGTGGAATGCATCAAATCTAAGACGCATTTTTTTTTAAGATGCAGTTCTTTGCGTGTCTCTCAAATGGAGCCAAAATGGTGTGGGCCACCATTTTTAAGGGGCATAGATCTCATTCTTGTGCATTGGAAGGGAGCCCAAGTGGGCCAAAGGAAGAAGCACTCATGTATGAATTCTGGTGAGGAGAATTGCCACCTAGGGAAAAAGGAAACTTCTGCCCACTCATGTGGTGGGGAAGCACTGTGTGTACTTGGGATGCACCTGCTCAATGGCCTTCCGCTTCTTTCCTGATGTTTTTGGTTTCTCTGCAATCTGCAGATAAACATTTATTGTTTTCCTAAAACACTCTGTGCTTGGAGAATTCTACATTTGCATTCTCTTCTACCTGGAATAACCTTCATCAATCTTTGTTTGACTAAATTCTACTATTTTCCTCAACACCTCTCAAATCAGTGCTCTTCTGCTCAGGCAGAAGAAATCCTCCATCCACTAGTATGCTACTGTCTTGGTTAACCTCACCACTGTTCTTCCTCTGCCTGTTCTGATCTCCAGTAGCCCAAGGTTCCAACCTAAATCCTGAAAAATGGAAATCAAATTGTGAAAATTCCCACTGAAACATCACCCAGTTCACTGGAAAACTTCAGTAAGAGTAAAACTTCCTTATGTCTGCAGGATATAGCCCCACCTACTCTGAGACTTATTTCTCTCTAAAGATCCCTTTGACAAGGACACTGGTACCGTCAGTCTTGCACCTGTTCCTGGAAGGAACAAGCTCCTTTCATCCCGCCCATGGGTGGCAGCATCTGCCCAGAATGCTTGTTCTGGAAAGCTGCACCTGGCACCACTCTTTTCATTTCAGCCTCCATTTATTCTTGGAATCCTGGAGTTGAAGCAGCCACGGGGATTTCTCTATACATCATCCTTTCTGTTACCTCATTTGTTTATTATTTATTTCCTTTTGCAGAACTATTGATCCCATGAGGGAGGAGTCTTGACCTCCCCTGTGATGTGATGTATCCCTGTGGTTTAAAGCATGCATTGTGGTTGGAAGCTTCCTATAAGTACCAGTTGACTCTATAAAGGTTGAAAGTGCTGATCACAGTGACTGGATCTGAGTTTCAGAGTCAGTGCTGGCCTTCGCTCACTGTTTACCTCTCTGGTGTCTCCTTTGCAATATGACAATTATGCATCCCTTCTCCAGGATCTCTTAGGAGAACAGATACACAACAACGCATGCAACATGTTGACAGAGAGAGCATAATGTTAGGAAGCTGCCCAGCAAAGGCTCTCCTTTGTTTCCATAGGAGCAGTAACACGAGTTGGCAAGAGGCAGAGAGAGGCCTTGGGGCTGACATGGGACATGCAGCCTCCTCTCTGAGCTCTAGGAGATGACATAACACAAGGGATGTTTATTTAGTGAATCAGCTTGAAAGTTGGTAATTATCAGATTAATGACCATTCCACCAAGGGCTCCTGTTCCAGGATGATGGGTTTATGTGCATCTGGACTCAAGGGAAGCTTCTAACCTGCTGCTACGTGAATGGTAAAATATTCCAAACTGGATGTATGGAGTGGGGAGGTAATTATATGTGCAGCAAACATATGGCACAGGCTATATTTCTCCTGCTGAAAGAAACAAGTCCAAATGTGTAGCATACACACATTCTCCCTCCTATAAATACACAGATTGGATGATGCTGCAGCAACATTTTGTTAAGTACCAGAATCCCGGAGAAGTCATTGGAAGCATTTTATCAGAGGAACAGATGGTTGGGTCCCTCCTGGTCTGAAGGTATTTCTGGTTGTCATGTGGATATTCTATAAATAAACCCACTGAAAGGCAAAGGAAGGTAACCAGTCAGTTTCACTTTCTGTGTTCAGAAAACACTGAAAAAAGTAAAGCGTGGCTAGTTTAAAGATGCTTCTCTCATCAAGCCTAAGGGCTAAGTCAATCTTGAAAACCCATCAGACCATATGCTTCTTTGAGAAAAACCCCATTTAGTTGAGTTCTTTTTGACTTTGGAAGACCTTCAGAACATGGCACCAAAACTTAGTGACATCTGTGGCATTGGTCAAAAGCATGACTACAAGAGTTGATAGGGATGCAATGCATTCTTTTCCCGCAGGTTCTTCCTCATGTGCTTCCCAGTCACCAAGTTGCTCCTGGTCTAGTTTAGAAGGCCACAAAAACTGAAGTCAGTGTTTCCAAGGGTCCTATGTAGGACCTATGGCAACCCAGTGCCTATTTCCTTTAATTTGCATTCAATGTGCTGTAGTATCACTCACCATGATGCTATGAGTATTGAGGTCATTTATAGTTTACAAACAAGATTTTGAAGATACTGTTGATTCATTTAGGGTCACATAGTCAACAGAAATAAGATGAGAAATATGTCCTGGGTCTCTATCCCTTTTTAACTTGGCCTGGGAAGGCAGCAATCTTATTTTTTTCTAATTTTCTATGTTTTCCGCCTTCAAACAAGGCCTTTTCCCAGATCAAAAGGAACAATGTATTTACTCTCTAAAAGAGATCAGAAAATTCACCAGTGCATGTGCAAGCAAAATCTGGAGAATGAAAATGACATTCATTCATTCATTCATTCATTCAAACTTGTAATCTAATGAGAATGGAGAATGTATCATTCATTCATTCATTCATTCATTCATTCATTCATATATTCATTCATTCATATGTATTATTTCATGTAATGAAAATGGAGTGGATACCTACTCAAGCCAGAAACTTCCGGCCATTCTTTAAACATCTCTTTCCTCACATCCATCTAATAGCTTGCAGTTTGAACTTTCTGAACCATAATATCCAGGTCTGTAAAACAGACAAATGCAGTGTCCTGGGAACACAGCCAGGACCAAGGACATGTTTACTGAATGTGTATATTAAGTGGAATCTGAATATGAGAAAAGTTTTAGAAAATTCTTTACTCATTTTAATTATTATAATTTTTCTATAACTATACATACTTATTTTTAAGATGAAATTTTATCTCAGATATTCATCCTGTATTGGTATTAGTCACATCAGTGTATTAAGAAAACTAGGGCATTGAGGTTCTAGAAGATTCTTATCACAAAGTTTCTTTGTTTTACATTCAAGGAAGAACCTACATTTTTAACTTGAAAATCTCAGTGAAAAAATATTAATTTACTTTTGGGATTAATTTTAGAAATCTTTTAAGATTACCTTAGAATTTGCAGTTTAGAAAATAAAATAACCATATGTAAATAAGACCACATTATATTTGTACCAATAGTGTTTGGACAGGATATTACGTCTGCATCCTGTACTATGAATAACCACTACAAAGACAACAATATGCAATGTATTAATTATTGAAACTGTCCTATTAACCTGTTTTGAAGCTGTCTCATTACCATTTGTTTCTCAATAAAATTAATAAAAAATTAAAAAAGAGAACACTTCAAAGTTTTTGAAGATTTTTCGATTGCTGTAATTTCACCATAATACTTTGCCTTACACAAAGCTAATGTGCCTGAATAGAAAAAGAAAAAAATGAGCAATTATTCTGGAGTTAAGTGATCAGATAGTTGAGTATTTTATGGGTTTTTTTTTCAACCAAAAGTTTAGATTTTCATTAGAAATATAACCTCAGGGTGGAGAAAAGCTTCTCACTCCCACGTGCAAGAAGAGATCTTAGTCTGCTCCTGAAACTTCTTCCTGGACCTTTGACTCGTACCAGAAGACACTGGGGAACTTGGGCCCCAGATTCCTGGACCTTGATTTACCCATCTGTAATCTGGATAAGCAGTTTCCAAATTTTTAATATGCTTGTACACCTCACCAGAGCAAGTGTAGATTGTTATAAATATTTTACTGTGCACACAGAATTCCTCATGTTTATTGTAATGAGCACCTCAATCTAGTCCTTACACTCACCTGGTCTCTTTACCATTTTATATTCTTAAAATTAAAATAAAATACAAATTCATGGGCAGTTGCATAGAGAGTACTGAGAGATGCCCTGTACTCTTATTTTAATTGACAGTTGCAAGAAATCTGATTTTCATCACGTATAATATATTTACTCATTACAATATATAATCTTTATATAATCCTATTATACATGTAAAATAATTTTAGCACTATTTTTACAGCTAAGCATGCCCCTATAAAAACAGATTAACTAGCTACATTATAGCTATTGTGCAAACCTTAATATATTTTGCTTTAAATAACATATGTTTTTCAGTAAGAATAAGTTTTTCCAGTTGGTTATTTGCTTCTCCAACACCTTCAGTACAATTTTGATATTTGTTGTCATGCAATGAAATTCATTTTATGCCATCTCTATTCTCTTGGATTTTGGTGCCTAGTGATGGTTTCATTTGGTGTTTCATGAAATACTCCTGTAATCCTAAGAGTTAACATTACACAAAAGTTTTACACAAGGATCCTTCCTCTTCCCTTAGTTCTATTACCTGCTCCTATACTCTGCTTTTTCTGTCCTTTTTCTATCTATCCATCTCCTGCACATGACCAGTAGATTTAGTTTTTGAATCCCTCCTGTGCATATTTTTGCAAATTATGTGTTTGTGTATTTTCTCACATCCTCTTCTAATATAAAGAGAAGCTCATTGTAGATAAAAGCTTGTATTTTGTATTTTTTTACATTGCAGTTACCCTGAGAATTATTCTATATTTAAAAATCTTATTAGTTTTTTGTTACAAGTACATATTATTGCTTTGTATATATGTACTTTAAAAAAATCTATGTATGTACATTTAGGATATTTGCAATATTTTGTAATAATAAGCAGTGATTCACGGATTCCCCTTGTACTTGTAGGTATTTTCATAATGTCAGTGCATAGGGGTAGAGTTGTGGAGTCAAAGCTTAGGTGTGTAGGCAGCTTTTTTGTGTTGTATCCTCCAGAATGGTTGTGCCCTTTGTGTGTACCCCAGAAATATTTGAAGACAGATTGATCCCTTATAGTGTTGCTAACAGAATATACTGCCCTGCTTTTAGACAATAAACTGTATTTTAAGCAACTTTAGTTTTATGGCAAAGCGTAATGGGATGGACACAACTCCCGCACCCCTTCTCCCTACTTGTCCTCCCCTTTTCTGACCATCCCATCAGATAGCACATTATTTACAGAAAGCAACTTGACATTGAGACATCATTATTAGCCAAGACTCAGCTTGCCTTGCATCCACTCTTTTTCTCCCAGTCAGATTTTGTTGGTACATTTAAGACATGCATAATGATCACATCACAGTGAATTTGTACTTGTGTGTAATATGACCTGTTTCTTTTATTATCAACTCCCATATCTCCTACCCCCTCCTCTCTTCCCCATTTCTAAGGGTTTATTTCTGGTCTTTTCCCTCCTTTTCTCATATTTTTAGCTTTTCTGTCCTTTCCCCCTTTCTTCTTCCCCTTTCATTCTCTTTTGATTTCACAGTACTTGTGCAGTTCAGTCCTTATTTTCACTTTTGGTTCCTCACACAAGATAAATAATATAGTATTTACACATGTGTGTTCAACTTAGTTCACTTATGAGTATGCTCTCGATGCACAGCCACTGGCCTAGAAATGTCTCAAGCTTGTCCTTCTTCATGGCAGAGTACTACTCCACTGTATTAGAAGAACAACATTTTTTTATCTAGTTGATGGACATTTGGACTACTTCTAAGATTTGGCTATAACACATTGAGCTGCTCTCAACATAGGTGTACATATATCCCTGTGGTATGATAGTCTTCGTTATTTTAAGAAGACATAGAGAAGGGGATGGTTTGGGTCTAATGAAACCTCTAGTCTTAGTTTTTGTAGGAATCTCCACACTGATTCCCACAGCAGTTTCAATAATCTACTTTCTCAGCAATGATACAGAAGGGTCCATTTTTTCCCCCACAGCTCCACCAGCATTTGTTATTGGTTGATTTCTTGATGATAGGTATTTCTTCTTGGGAAAGATGTAATCCCTGTGTTGTTTTAATTTGCATCGATCAAATGACAAGTGATGTTGAACCTTTTTTCATATATTTATTTGCTGTTTATACTTCTTAAACTGAACAGTATGCATTCATCTTAGATGCCATTTTTTAGATTGGGTCTTTTAATCTGTGGGGTCTGCTTTTTTTAGTTCTTTATATATTGTACATAGTAAATAGTAATCCTTTTCTGATGAATAGCTGGCAAACATTCTATAATATATATAATATATTTTATATATTAATATATATATATATATATATATATATATATAATTCATTAGGGCCAGGGAGATAGCTTGGCTGTCTAAATGTCTGCCTGGCAAGTATAAGGACCCAGGATTGATCTCTAATACTTCATGCCATGCCCGCTTCAGAACACTGGATGGTATGTACTGGCCACAGAAACTGGGCATGGTGGTGCATGCCTGTAATCCCAGCACTGGGAAGTTTGTGGCAGGAGGATCACTACAAATCTGAGCTGCATAGAGAAAACCTGTACCAAATAAATAAATAAGAATTTTTTTAAAAATTGTATAAAATATTAAACTGCTTTATCTATTGCATATGACAAATATTTTCTTCATGTGTTATAGTTTATTTTTGAAACATTTATGTGATGTTCTGAGTCATCATTTCTGAAAATTTTTCTGTAGTCAAACTTATACAGTTTGCTTTATTGACTCTGGATTTTGAGTCATTGGTAGGAACATTTCTCTACTCTGAATTTTAAAAAGCAATTTAGCTTATATGATATTTGTATGGATCTATTTTTATATTTAAGTTACTAGTATATTTGGTATTTATTTGTGGGTAGGATATAACACATGAATTTAATTTCATCTTTTTCCAAATGGCTACTCAATTTTCTTAGCACTAATTGTTAAAATCCATCTTTTTGAGATCCAGTCCTAGACCTGGCCCGGGACTTAAAATTCAACATATCGATACTTGATGAAAAATACCTGTTCCAAGTTATGCCTAAGATATTTGATATTCAGACAGATAGTGAG
>NDGN011339966.1:0-11049 GCA_002564285.1 Tympanoctomys barrerae | reverse complement strand
CTCAGGCCCTTGCACTTGCCAGGCAAGCACTTATTCTACTGAACTATCTCCCTGGCCCCAAGAATGAAATTTTGTCATTTGCTAGAAAATGGATGGATATGGAGTTAAACAGAAAAATAAGCTTGACTTAAGACACATTTTGTACATTCTTTCTAGTATGTGGAATATAAAAAACCAAAAACAAACAAAAAAAATAGAAGACACCATTATTAGACAGGAGGAAGGGGATAGGGGTGTAAGGACAGAGGCGCACAAGGGCAGGTAAAGAGGCTGGATATGGAAACAAGAGTAGGAACTCTACTGAAATACTCCGAAACACTAAAGGAACTATTCCATGAAGCAAAAACATAACAGCAAAATATAATAATAAGCTGCAAATCTTAAAAATAAGATGTGTATACAACCACAAAAGCTTTAATTCTAGTGCTAACTATAAAAGTGTATGTAGGACCAGGGAGATAGCTCAGTGGCTTAAGCACCTGCCTGGCAAGCGCAAGGTCCCGAGTTTAATTCCCAGCACCAAAAAAAACACAACTATACACAGTATTAGTTCAGTAAGCCATTACACATCTTTGGTTCCACCAGATCACAACACAGTTAAAATGCTGTAGAAAAAATATTAAATGGCATGGAAAAACTACAAACTGCTAAAGAAAAAGGCAGGTTATATAAAGCGATCCACAGAATATTCACACCATTTTTTAAAAAGAAGGTGGAAGAGTCCAAAATGAGTATAATGTAAGACATGAAGTCTCTAGCACTAGAATGAATAAATTTCTAAAATAAAAATATTGAACCTTTGTAATAAGAAAAAATATGTTAAAATGAAAGAAAATTAGAATATTCTAATGAAGTTGGAGACATAATTATACCATTCAAATAATCTAAGTAGGTTAAAGTTTTTTTCAAAAAGATTCTAGTTTTAGAAAATGATTAAGGACGTGTACATCATGATAAAAACATATTTCTAAGTCCCCACATAGGTAAAATACAAAAATTAAAATGATCAAAAAATATGCAATAGCCATAATCAGTTTTTATGCAAAACACTCAACACTCTTTAAAAAAAAAAATCCTGCTTTAAAAATGAGCCAGGTGTGGCAGCGCACACCTGTGATCCTGGCACTTACAAGGCCGAGACAGGAACACCAACCTCAACTGAAGGCAGCCTGGGCTACACAGCAAGTTCAAGGCTAACCTGAAGTATATAGAAAGACACTGTCTCAAAAATGCACACATACATGTATATACATACATCCGCACACACAAATGAACTATTGCTTTACTAAATCTGTAATCAACTGCAGCTTTCAGGTATCTTGATTACGCAGTTAACTAACAAACCCAGTTACACATGCCAATATTGAGGAGATGAAGCTGGTAAACAGATAAATATCTGGCTCCATATTGACTCCATATTTCTAGAAAGTTGCCAATATATTATAAAACCTACAGGGCTTTTTTGACCAGGAAATTGTGCTTCTGCAATAAACTCCAAAGGAAATAAACCTGAAGGAAAGTAATCTCTACCAAAATATTCTCAGCAGCACTCTTTTCAATAGCCAATGATGAAAATCAGAAAGTAATGTTGGAACCATGTGATTACCAAGATAGACATCCACAGTGCTCTTCTTGTTGGGGGTTGTTTTTCACATATTAGGATAAGCTGTGTCAACATTTACATAAAGAGGAAACACTAAACACATCAGTATCCACTCACTGCAACTATGTAAAAATAAACCTATTGTTATGAAGGGTCTTTGGATACACAGAAATAGAACGTTTACTATCAATTCGGGTTTTATATCAGTTCCTAATTGTAAAAGTCAGATGAGGATTTGAGAAACATATTATAAAGCCAGGGATATAGCTCAGCAGCACAATGCCAGCCTGGCAAGCACAGGGTTGTGAGTTCAATTCCTGGTAACAAAATATTTTACTAAGCTGTTTACATATTTTACTAGTTTGTATAATTAGCACAAGATTCCTGCTTTAAATATTCCAGGACAAATCTATATACAAATGCAATTAAAAATCCTACATTTTTGCCAATTCAATGACCACTGAAATTTACATCAAGATATCATTTAGCCAAGCACAGTCCTGTCCACCAGCAATCCCAGCACTTGGGATGGTGAGCTCACAGGCAGTTTAGGCTATGGAGTTCAAGGCCAGCTTGCACTGTACAGAGACCTTATATCACACACACAAAAAAAAGGCAAAAAGATTATTTAACATCAGCAGTATATTTCCAGTCCCTCAGGAATTATGTTTCAATTGGAGGTGGCATCTATTTGTAGAATTTAATAAAATGTCACACAAAAACCCAAGAAACTAGACACATGTCCTCAGATTCTACTTCTCACTTTGAAACTTCATCTTTAATTCTTCACAAAACAAGTAAACCTGCTAAATCACTGCATACAAAACATAAACATATTTATACATCAAGTACTTGTGATCTTCCTTCCTCCCTCACTCTTAAGGTTCTTTAATTTGTACTTAACAGCTAACTGATTTCCTTTCCTACATTTCCCTCCCTCTTTCCTCCCATTCCTAAGAGGTGCCCTCCCTCTTTTCCACAATGACTCTCCCAGAGGGATGAAATGCAACTGTGGCAGCTGCGTGTACCAGCAAAGAGAGGCTGCCAGTACTCTCCCATTTCCTGAAAAGTATCCGTGAGAATATGTACTCAAACAATGTGAGACCAAACAGTCTCACAGAGCATTCTCTTCTATGTGCTTTTCCTCTGGGGCACCTCCACCTTCTGCAATCGGAACGAGCAGCATGCTTGCAGGTGGAGCTCCGTTATGGCAGGGGCACTAGAGGCTACCACCTCCAGGTGCTGAAATGGCTAGTGCACATATGGCTTACACTAAGCTTCGACAATATATGCTACCTAATTGTACTTCTAAGACATTCTTTTCCCTAAGCCTAACTGTAGTAATTGTTTTGTTTTGTTTTCATTCTGAGATGCAAACAGCCCCCAAATACAATTGTGGTCTTCCCATAAACTTAAAAAAAAAAAGTAAATTTATTGAGAGATTAACTGAATTGAAAAGGTAACTGGCAGTCAAATCAACACAACAGCAGCACTGGCAAAAAATGTTCTCTGAATCTCTTTTTTCCTGCATGGCAAACCAAGAGAGTAATTTTAAAGCTAGGAATCTGAGGCACTGAGGAAGGAGAATCACAAGTTTGAGGTCAGACTGGGCAATTCGGTGAGCTCCTATCTCAAAATAAAATAAAGTGGTCTAGAGGACATGGTAGAACATTTGCCTAGCATGTACACGGCCCTAGCTCAAGTCCCAGTATCAATAAATAAGCCCATGAAATACATAATGCAGTAAAAGAAAACTATACCAGAAATCAAGATATAAAGAATAATTTTATTCTATAGTGACATACATATTTATCAATGCTTTAAGTATCTACTAAGGGAATTTAATAACTAACCTTGTAAGCAATGATGAATGTAAATGCTACCTTTTTACTATATTATGAACATACCTGCACTTCCTAATGGAAGCACTCTCTAGTACTGCTAACGCTGCTGCTGCCTACATAAATAATATGTATAAATAAAGACGTGACTTTTCCCCATCCTAGTTCACATACCTCCAGGGTTAGCCATCTTAAAATACAAAATAATTACTTTTCCTTGTTTTAATGTTAAATAGTAATTATTTTTATGTATATAATGCCATGTAATTCCCAAGCAAAACAATACAAGAACTTTTAG
Source organism: Tympanoctomys barrerae (assembly GCA_002564285.1). Taxonomy (NCBI): domain Eukaryota; kingdom Metazoa; phylum Chordata; class Mammalia; order Rodentia; family Octodontidae; genus Tympanoctomys; species Tympanoctomys barrerae. The sequence goes on along the minus strand of NDGN011339966.1, from coordinate 7,307 downwards.
TATCCTCCCAATACCATGGCTTGAGCACAAAGCCTTTCATCCATTAATTTTTCCTTATGAAAGACACTCAGTACGTCAAAGTTGTCCGATTTAAACCTGAACTTCTCTCCTCTGTGTCAGGCCTCACAGTCCTGGGACTACAGGCATGCACTGCCACGTCCAGCCCCAGCTGCATGTTGCAAGTGTAAACTCCAAGAGCAAAGCGCGGGGTGGCATGCAGAGGGGCGCCTGTAGACAGCCCTCACGTCCCCCAGCCTCACAGTAACTGCACAGCTCTTAGAAATTACGGTTCAAGGGACTCAGCCACGGGATGGGGCCAGCCAGCAAAGCCAGAGTCCTTTCAAATCCTAGTCCTATGCTCTTTTGACTGTGGTATTCCAGTTTTTCAGTTATCATTCTAAATAAGCACCTCCCAAACAATTCACAGGACTTCCCAAGAAGTTGGTAAAGCTTCCTCTATCATTTTCGGATCAGAAGACTACCTCTAAACACCTAAGCGCACATTATCATCTGGAATGACTACCTCTAAATAAGGTTCCAACTACTTGCTCATGTAGAAGTGATCTATTTTAAGGACATTCTCAGGGAATGAAATATTCAGTATTTTTGAGAAAATGAAAATGCAAAGCAAACTTCTAAAGCTTAAATATAAAGCAGAAGGAGGGCCAGCCAGATAGCTCAGTGCAAAAAGCGTTAGGCAGGTGCAGGGACTGGGGTTCATCCGCGGGGCACTATGCTGGCCCCCTCCCTGGGCATGCTGAGATGGTGATCGAGACCTGGTGTGGTGGTGCCCAACTGTAATATCCCAGCATTTGGGAGGCTGAAACAGGAGGATCGCTTGAGTCCGACCTGTGTAGTGACACCTTATACTAAATACATACATGCATATAAAGCAGAGGGACTGGGAAACAGCTTAACAGCTTAAGCATCTACCTGGCAAGCACAAGTTGACTTCTCTTCTGAGTTTTGTAAATTTAAAATAAAAATATATATTCTATCTACTGAACAGGTAAGCAGAAAGGTGCTCTTAAGTTAAGCAGAAAAACAAATACATTAATTTTAAATTCTAAATCCAGTCCATCTCCTTCACTTATCTATAAGAAAACATTAAATATTCACATAATAAACTTTAGAAATAAGACAGCGGTTCATTTAAATCACCAACACAGTAATAAAGAATCAAAGATTTAAACTGTGTGAAAATTTCACAAATAATGCTTTTTTGTTTTGAAATCCCAGATATAATAGCAGCTGATTTTTAAAAACAGGTTCACATCTTTCTGAAGTATCTTTAAAAGTAGACATTTCTCATGCATCCAGTGAAGCTGTCTTCTCCAAGTTATCACTGTCATCTCCATATTCTCATTAATAAAAGCCATTACACTTGGAATTTTCTGATATTTACCTCTCCTTGAGAAACTGGAGTAGTGCCTATCACATAGCTGGTCCTTAAATGTTCACTGTTTGTCAGTACCTTAAGCTCACGTATAAACTTTTTATTTTTCTGTTAAGTATGTCAAGGGTAATATTTCCCTCTCACTTCAACGTTGTAAAATGACAAAGCTAATAAGCACTAGAGACAGCAAAAATGAACACATGAAAGGTTTTCACAGCTAGATCTTTCAAATTCAGGTCTTTATGATCTCTATCCAGAACTGTTTCAATAATTTCATTTAACCTGACAACAAAAGTAAAGATAAACTTACCATTTAATGACAATTCTGTGTTGATTAGGTGTAACTGGCAATCTTGTGACATATACTGTCTTTACTTAGGGGGCCTGCCCGTTAGCTCAGTTGTTTAAGAGCCTGCTCATGCAAATATAGTCAGGTGCAGGATACGAGGATTCGCAGGATACCAGGATTCGATCCCCACCTCCATCTGCATTACCAGACCCGCCCTTAAGGCAGCCTAAGCCAGAGGAGGGGAAAAAATACTATCTTTACTTACTAACTAAATTTGTAGTTTTTTCTAAATCTAGAACCTATAAACAGCTTGAACATCAAGCGTCCTCAGGTTAGCTAATGACATTTTAATCCTTCCCACAGCATTAACAACAGCTGTATCCTCCTTTCCCTTTTTACTCAATTTTTTTCAATTTGAGTCCAGTCTTGTTGCGTTGCCCAGACTGGTCTTGAATTTGTCATTCTCCTGCCTCAGACTTCCAAGTAGCTAAAATTACAGGTATGTGCCATCTTGGTATAAGAGAGTTTTGGTGACAAATACACATACTCTCAGCTTATTCAGAAACAAGTTTTTAATAATTTAGAAAGGGGAATGCACATTACTGATGATGCTGCACTGATGTGAGTACACCGAATGCTAATTCTAGTTTACACGCACCACTACAACTGCACTTAACACACTTTCAGACATACAGTGTGGACGATCTTCCATTTAGGTTGTAAATTCCTTACTCATCTTTCCATCCTAACATAGAGAATATTGGCACAGGATGACTTCCCACTGATACCTTAAAGCAGAGCTCAGCCAACTAAAGGGACACGTAAGCATTTGTAACCATAGTCTCTGTTGCAACTACTGGCTGTCAGTACAGCAGGAAATCAGCCATAGATAAGTAAACAAGTGAGCTACAATGTGTTCAAATAAAACTTTATTTACAAAAACAGCAGGAAGGGCCTGGAATATAGCTCAGTGACACGACACCTGCCTGGCAAGCTAGAAGTCATGAGTTTGATTCCCAGTACCAAAAAAGTAAATAAATAAAACCCAAAATCAACAGGGGAAGCAAATGAAGAATCGAGTATTTAAACAGAAATTGTTTTTCACTGTATAATTTAACTAAATTTCATGACCAAAATGTGAACTCCCATGTTCATGCTTAACTATGTCTGGTTAAACTCTGGTCTGACTTTGGGTGAAGACAAGAATTTAAGACATGGCACATGAGTAAGGAAAATTATCTAATAGCAACAGTTAGAAGGGCAGCTCCATTCTCTTGTCTATGACTGCTTAGGTATGGCATATGCCCCAATCATGGCCAAAGTGAGGAGACATCAGCTAGGAAGTCCTCAGAAAAGGACAGTCCTCTTCTCTCATTCCTGTGGCTGTGCTGTGTCTGAATGGGATGCTAGTCCTCACAACTGCCAATCTGTGACAAAGGGAAAGGAGTCTTAGTATGAAGCCAATGCAGAAGGCTGCAGGGCAAAGAGCTGGAATAAATCTTTGCTCTTTATTGACCTATTACTTTACCTCCCCCTCCCCTTACCCCCAGTACTGGGGACTGGACCCAGGGTCTTGCCTTGAGCTACACTCTTCTGCAGCCCGTTTTTTATTTTTGAGACAAGATTTCACCACATTGCTAAATTGCCATGGCTAGGCTCAAACTTTTGATCCACCTGCCTCAGCCTCCCGGAATGCTGGTATTAGGGGCATGTGCATCACATACTGAGTCAATACTAAGCCTCCGGATTTTGCTATGTAAGCAATTTCCTCATTGTTAAAATTTCCTGTTTCTGAAAGTTTGAACTTTTTTTTGGTTTTATAGTCAAAGCACCTGAACTGATGTAGTGTTACAATCAAATGAACAAAGACTGTTCACAAATTCACCCGCAGCTGGTTCAATTTAACTTCAAATTTTCACAAATGAATTAAGTTTACGTTTAAGGTCCTGAAAGCTCACAGAAATTATCTAAAATTTAGGAAAAAAAGTGTATCGCTAGTGACACAAAAGTTACTAACTTTCTAAGTCAACAGTATGCTTTTCTCTAAATTAAGGGCTAATGTTTTCTGCATAACAGCATACAATAAATATATGAAGTTTTGTGAGCCGCATGGCCTCTGCCATTACAGCCCAAAAGCAGCCAGACTACTTGAAAATGAACAGCTACTGTATGTTCCAATAAAACTTAATTCATAAAAACAGGCAAGGAGGTTGGATTCAGTGCATCAACTACAGTTTAGACCCTTGCTGTCAATGAGGATATCTAAACAGGTCACCTTAGTAAACCTTAAAAAGTTTATTTCAAATGCACATATATTATGAATAAAAGTTACCAGTATTTCTTAATCATTAGATCACTTTACAGAAAAAGTTTAATCACCTCACTTATACACCTAAACTAGAACTCAATAAATGTTAAAGAGAGGAGGCCTGAGACAGGAGATTAGGGCCTGGGGCAGCTAGCTGACCAGGCACTGAGCAGGCCTGTCAAGCTGGAATCCAGACTACGCCCAAGCCCTGCACCTGGAACCAATCACACAGTTTATCTTCAATCTTCCAGCGTGATCCCAAATGGGTTCGTGATAGCGCAGCCCTGATCTGATGTCAGTCTAATGAGTGAGGAATACCAACACGAGGGCCATTTTCTCAGGCCACTGTGCTGTCTCTCTGTCAGTGGTCTGCTTTCACCCTGCGAAGTATATTTCTGTAAATTTAATTCTTTTAAGCTCTGCAGGGCATACTTCCTTTCCTATGTTTAATGAATGTAAAACCTCACTACCACGGGGGGGGGGAGATTTAATAAAATTCAGAAATATAGCTTTAAAAGGCCACCTTTTTGGTTTTGGGAGCTTTTTTTGGCTGAAGACAGAGTCTCACTTTGTAGTGCAGGCTGGTCTTCAGCTTACTAAGTAGCCCAGGCTGGTCTTGAACTCAACTCACAGTGATCCTCCAGCCTTGGCCGCCTGGGAGCTAGAATTACAGGTGGATGTCACCAAACCCAGTCTGATCACCATTATTACACTAGAGAAAACTACAAAACCTAAGCATGACAAATGTATAAAATCTATCTACTAAATAAAAATAAATACTTTAAGCTAGTGAATTTGTTAGGATTACTATGAATAACACTTATACAAAAAAAGCCATAAATAGTCTCCACGCTGAATGAATCCACATCTTCCAGGAAGCTGACACCAGAATTATTACACAGAATGAAGAAATAAAGAAACTAATTATATAGGCTATTCCCTTTCAAACAGTTCCCAAATGAAAAAGATTCACATATTACATGGACATTTCACTACCTACTAAATTTTCTAAATTTACTACATTTAATTTTCTTAAAAAGTAACATTTTTTCACTGTAATTACATACCACACCATGGGGGGGAACCAAACTTCATCTTCAACCATTAAGAAAATCTGCACACGCATTCATACAAAAACTTCTGAGAATTAGCACATATAGAAAACTCCATTTTAATTTCATTCCAGTGAAGAAAATCTGAGGAATATAATTCACTCAGTATTGAACATAGTAGCAATCTTTCCATCTTTGTTACCATCTAATTTCATTTTAACAGACTTTTTAAAAAGAGATATCAAACATGCTTATCCTTGCATAACTGCTAGCATTTTCTATACAGACAGAACAAGGAATGGCTACCAGCAATAGTTTATGAAAAACAACTAGAGCTGGGGGAGAGTTCTAGAGTGAACAGAACTTTACATTTTCCTTTATGTCTTTCTGAGTTGTTTAGCTTCCATAAACCATATTACAATGCAATACTTTCATACTTTAATAGTTTTAATAGTATACATTCGTTGTACATAGTAATATAGCAGAAATTTAAACAAATAGGCCAGATGGAATTTCTCTACTACCAAAAAGATGACCATACCCTATGTACAAAAGCCAACATTACTGCTTAGTAACACCAAGAGACTTAGCATAAGCTTGCTGGGGCACATCTATAGCAACGAAGTTCGACTTCACCTTGTACCCAACGCAGCAACACAAAGAAAGTAGTATCCACCAGGCTTTGGTCTGTGGCACATCCAAGAAATCAGCGTGGCTTTCCTGACTTCCCAGATTCTCAACAGTGACATGAAATTCTAGGAGCCTAGCGGTACAGATAAGCTCCACCAGTACTGCCCAGTTCACAACTTCACTGGGATACCCTCCACAGGCCCTGGTCTTTGGGGAGTATTGCTTAGGATGTACCCCTATGTTCACATGGCTTAAATTACACTGCACAGAATACAGGACCCACTATTCAACATTTCAGACTGTTAATTTGCACATGGATTTAATAGAAATAAGATTGAGAACTAAAAGTCAAACATAGACAAATACTTTCAACAACCTGCCACAGACAAACATGAATAAAAAAATCCAACCCTGCTCCTAGGAGTGGTGAAGCAGTAAGAAAAAAAAACAAAAACCAACCACCCTCTCTCTCATTCCTGAGACTCCTGACAATCAGCAAGATAAGGAAAGAAAGGCAAACCCTATCATTTCCAACAATCACAGTGAAAAAGAATAATCACTTTAATATCCAGTTAAGTAATTATAGTCTCCAAAACCCAGCAGAGACAACCTATTTTCCCCACAATGAAATTAACTACCTCTTTCGGAGCCTCGTGCGTGTCCATGTATGTTGACAGAAGAGTGGGGGGGGGCGCACTAAGACAAGATTTGGCACTTTTAAGTGCTATAACCGAATCTCATTTATACAAAAGTGCATCTCTCCACCTTGTCTTTCCTTACTAATATCAACTATAAATTCCAAACTATAGAAAACTGATTAAGAAAGCCATGCAATCCTTTTTACAGCACACAATTAACTACAAAGAGTACCCTGCATTTTGTCATATTTGAAGTAAATTATTAGTTCTGGACGATAAAAGCACACCGGGTAAAGCAAAGAAAATCTGAAAGTTAAATTTAAAAAAATCTTAACTATCAGCCTGTCATCTCAAATCCAATGACGCTCTTTTGGCAAATGGATTAAAGCATTATTTATCCAGCAAAATGAACGGGCCAATTGTTCATTCTAAGCTCTGGCCAGCACATAAGGAGTATTTAGTGTTCTAAAAACTGTATGCTCCGTCAACAATAGGTTTATGCCAAGCACTCGATTATCCAATACCCTCATTATCTTACGTCTTGCGTTTGCCTCCTGCCAGTCTTACTGCCACAGCGTTGGCGAAGAGCCCCCTCACTAAACATGTCTGTGTTTCAGTTTCTTTTTCTTTTCGGTTTTTGCGAGGCAGGATCTCACTATGTAGTCCGGGCACGTCTTGAACTGGCCGTGTAGCCCAAGACTGGCCTAATGCCAACCCTCCTGCCTCGGTCTCCCGTACAACACACTTCCAAGCTCATTAATCACTCTTTNCCCCCCCCCAAAAAAAATGAAGACAAACCCCTCCAAGGGCTACCAACGCTGGCCCTGGAACGCGGCACTGCTCCCGTCCAAAGTTAGACGGGGCTGAGCTCGACCCCCTCCGAGCGGGGGGCCGGGAGGCGCCAACTTCCCCGGCAGGGCCGAGAAAGTTGAGGGTGGGGCGGGCGCAGCAGGTAGCGGCCCCGGGCGCCCCAGCCCGCGGCGCAGCACCCTGG
>NDGN011339939.1:0-24739 GCA_002564285.1 Tympanoctomys barrerae | reverse complement strand
GGGAGATAGCTCAGTAGAATAAGTGTTTGCCTGGCAAGTATAAGGGCCTGAGTTCAATCCCCAGTTCTGCCAAAAAAAATAAAAATAAAAATAAATAAATAAATTAAAAAAAAAAAATAAGACACACACAGCTCCACATACCTACAGCATGGGCACAATGGGAGAGCAACTAGCTTTGCTGAAAGCTCTTTCCCAGGCCTCAGGTTTCAGACTACCCCAGAGCTGGCCTTGCCTGCCCCTCACAAAATGGAAAAAGGGTGCAGGGTTGTAGCTGAGCGGTAGAGCTCTTGTCTAGAAGGGCAGGGGCAGGGCTGGGGATCTGGCTCAGCAGTAGAATGTTTGCCTAGCAAGCTGGAAGCCCTGGGTTCAGTTCTTGGCACCAAAACCAAAAAATAAACCTCCCCTAGAAGGGCAGGAGTATGGGCAGCCTGAGTTTCAGAAGCAGAACCAGAGGACATAGAGCAACAGCTCCCTCCTTTCTATACAATGTGGTTCAGGCCCCAGTACTGCAAAAACAAACAAATTCAAAAAAAAAAAAAAAACCAAAAAACAAAAACAGAAGAGGACTTTGCTTTTTGATATTGGTAGTAGCCAGCTTGGGGGTATGATGAGATTTCAGGCAGGCACAGAGGCCAGCACCAGTCTGAGAGCCCTGCCTCAGGCTGTACACAGCATCCAACAGGCCCAGGAGCTGGGGAGAGAGCTGGGAGTGACAGCCCATCTGAGGGGCTGCCCCACTGCGGGCTGCCCACACTCAGGCTGGGTCTACAGCAATGGGCCCAGGGGGCTGAGGCCTAGGCCAGCCTCACCTTCTTCTTCCTACCTGCCCAGAACCGAGGGCGGCTGGCAGACAAGAGGACAGTCGCCGTGCCCCAGACACATACCCTGAAGAAGGAGAGGACTCACAGCTTCTCTGCCAGTGATGGTGACAGTGACGGGGGTAGCACAGCCTGTGGGCGGCAGCCATGCTTGAAGGAGGAGGATGCCCCACCCATCCATATCATGAAGAGAAGGTGCTTGCTCTGTGGGTAGGACCAGGAGGTGGGGAGCTGCTGTGGGAAAGGGGAAATCAAGAGTGAAGGTCTTATGGTGCTGGGCCGATAGCTCAGCAGCATACACGCCTGCCTGACAAGTGCAGGTCCTGAGTTCAATCTCCGGTACAAAAAAAAAAAAAAAAAAAAAGACTAAGGGTCTTCTGGGGATACATCTGTGGGGGAGGGGACACAAGTAGAAGCTGTTACCTGCCTTGACATCCCATCCTGTGGTCCTATTTTGCCCACTAGGAATTGGATTTCAGTGGAATGAGTAGAGTGCTGAGGAAGCCTCAACCCCTGAGCATAGCTCAGGGCAGCATCAGTGTCATTTCCCCCACTTAGAATGGCAGTGTGGGCCTGGCCAGGGGCGCTGCCAGCAGGTGAAACCAGGAACAGGAAGCTGCCCCTGGGTCACTGCTCATTGGCTTCCCACATGCTCTGCTGTGCAGAGCTGGTGCTAGAGCCACACTGACCCTTGAATTCTCTCCCTGCAGAGTCCACACCCACTGGGACGTGAACATCTCTTTCCGAGAGACATCCTGCAGGTAGGAGCCCCCAGCTGGCTTCTTCTGTTTGCTCTGTGTCCTCTGTGCCTCTGCTTCTGAAATTTAGGCTGCCTGCCTTTCTGCCCTCTTCTGCCTGTGGTCCATTGTCCTGGCTAGTGTCCCAGGCTTGATGTGTGTACTTCTTACCCCACCTATACAGGGCTACAGGATAAATCCTGAGGGGACTTGGCAGAGCTTGTCAGATACAAAAGCTACACTTCTTGCTATATAGGTCTTGCTTTATCTTGGTCTTAACCATCCAGCAGAAAAGTACAAACACGAGGTATATAAAGTAGAGCCATATTAATATGCTGAGTCGTAAAAGGCTCAGGTCAACAACGTCTGCGGATAACCCACTAATATTGTGGCCTGCTGGACTGTGTCTCTGACAGGACTAAACAAAAAAAGGGATACAAAGGAAGGACCATTTTGTGTTTGTATATACAGAATCGTTAGGATAGATATACAGCTACTTTTACTTAATTCAATGAGAAGAAAGATTTGTACTAATAGTGTTTGGACAGGATATCCTGTCTCCTTGTACTATGGATAACCACTAAGAAGATAACAATGTACAATATATCCTATTAATCAGCTTTGAAACTGTCTCATTGATATTTGTTTCTCAATAAAATAAACTTCTTACCCCACCTAGGACACAGGTGGCATGGTGCTCTGCTGAGATCGGAGGACACAGTTCAGCCAGTATGGAGTTGTGCTAACCACACAGGGTTCTAGGCTGCCCAGCCCTGGAGCACCCCCGCCCCCCATCTGAGGCCTTTTGCTGGAGGATGATGCCATGTGTGACCTCCAAGTCCCACCAGGAAGTTAAAATGGTGTTGAGGATTTTGAAGGATGTGTAGGAGTTTTCTAGGGAGTTTCTAGGATGTGTAGGCGTGTTCTAGTTTTCTAGCTGTGGAGAAATGAGGAAGCTGTTATGAGGGAAGGAGGTAAACTTGGCAAAGCAAGACCGGCTCAGTCAGGTGCTCAGGTCTGGACCTTGGTGCTGGCTAACTGGGCTTTTCCTCTAGGCAGAGGGAGCTGTGACAAGTTCTTAGCAGGGAGAGGAGAAACTAGGCATGCGTCCCAGGAAGGTCTTGCTGAAAGAAAGTGCAGCCTCAGGCAGCCCCTGGAGGCTGGCCTGGGACCACGTGGGTCTGTGCTACAAAAGCAGTTCTCAGGGTGTGAGCTCAAGGAATGGTGAGGGAGGAGAAATGACAGCCCATGACGAAAAGTGTCCAGAGACTTGGGTGGGCCCAGTTACCCGGCTTCCGAGGGCCAGAGCTGGTTCATCTGTGACTTCTGCCTAGTGGACTCGAGTCCTAACTCCATGGCTTCCCCGAGAGCGCAGCAGAAGTGGTTCAGCAGAGAAGAAGTGACTGTCCAGCCGAGGACTGGTGCTCTGGGCCAGAGCTGCAAACAGCTGGTCTCCCCAAGGCCCAGCTGCACAGCCAGGAAGGAGCTTGTGCTGGGTTTTTGCCAGAAGCGTTATTATTTATGTCTTTGAGAATGTCTGGGTTCTGGAGCCAAATTACAACTAAAAACATCTTTAAACCTATTTCCACCTCATTTTGGAGTTGCCAGCTAAACTGATCTTTTCTAAGAGCCCTCATGAACACTGATGACGCTTTATGTGTCATTTACTGGGATGCTACAGGAAATATTTGTCAACAAGGCCTATGGGGAACCCAGCAACTGTGCTCCCATCATTAACCGCCTCTCCTGTCTGCAGCCTCTCATACCACCTGGTCTTGGGGGTGTCTGGAGGGTGCCAGGTGCCTGTGCAGGATCCAGCCATAACATGGACTACTGCAGCCTGGGGTGACCCTTGGAAGAGGTCATGCCTCTGTTCATGTGACTCCCTGGCCTGCAGAAGCCCCAGAAGGGACTGGTATGATTTTCTAGACTTAATAACAGGGAGCTTGGGGCCAGGGAGATGGCTCAGTAGAATAAGGACTTACCTGGCAAGCACAAGGGCCTGAGTTCAATCCCCGGTTCCACCAAACAAAACAAAACAGAACACCCAGGGAGCTGAAATTTTGAGGAGGAGGGTACAACATGCCTGAGAGGACTGACCACTCTGCCCCCATGTGAAACATAGGACAGGGAGGGCTGTGATTTAGGGCCCCCTTGCCTTGTTTCTGATTCTGTCTTTGTCCCATCTTAGGAGCCCATCTGTCTGTCCTTCTGTCTCCGGTCTCTATCTGTCCATCCACCCATCTCTGTTACTCTCTACTTGACTGTCTGCCCTCTTCCATCCATTCATCTGTCCATCTCTCTCTGTCCATCTAACCAACCCTACCACTGACTGCTGCCTGTTTGGGGGAACAGAGACCCAGAGGTCTCCTGTTTTCCCTGTAAGCTTCTGTATAATACTGTCTGCAGGCTGGGGACATGGCCTCTGGCCTCCTGGGGCCCCTCAGCTGGCAGAGAGATGGGCGGAGACTGAAGTGCATGATGTCACAAGGTAGTTCAGGTAGAGGAGAACCTGAAAGGGAGCCAGGATTCTTCTTCCTGGTGCCCAGGCAGTCTCTTGTGGGCTCTGGTGAGAGCCCTGTGCTGAGATGAGCCGCACAGCGCCCCTCACCTTCAGTCTGTATGCATGACGTCTCTTTACAGTTACTTACACAAAACCAGCATAATTTGTTAACTGAGTGACCAGAACAGGTTTTTAGAATGGAGCCCATTTTGTGACTTGGGGCATGAATCGCCAAAGCAGAGAGATTGGGATGGGGCCTTGGTGACCCCCAAGACCACAAAGGAACTGATAGGCAGCTGGGCTGGCCCAGTTAGGCAGGAGCTCCTCACCTTCCTGCTGGGACTCACACAGGACACACTTGCTGTTTCTTCACCTGTTCCAGCCTCTAGAAGTTGGTCATCTGCTGTCAGGGATGCAGGGGGAAGGTCACCAGGGGAAGCAGCTCTGTGGCAGCTGTGGCTCTAGGACAGGCAGGACCTGGGCCTCTCCCAGTGCTGAGGACAGCAGTTCTATCCCCACCCCACATCGTTGAGGATGATGGGGATGAGCCTCGTGCTGATTAATCCTATAAAGCACTTACTCTCCACCTGCCCTGCTTTCGTGGGGGCAGGGAGGGAATTTTCTCTGGGCCTCCTGGGGCTCTGAGGCCACTCTGAGGTGTCTGGTACTGAAATCGATCTGCTTAGGGACCGTTCTGGATTAGTGCAGCTCCAGCCAGCCTGGGATGGGGGCTAAGGACTATTTAATGAAGTTTAGAGTTGGCTCCCAGTCACCGAGTGGAGGCTTTGCCAGCGTCAGTGCTGTGGAGGAGGCTGCTGTGCTACAGGTGGGCTGGGGAGGGCACATCCCAGGGCATGTGCTGCAGCACTGGGCACCCTTACCCCTCTGTCCTGGCTTTGGCTTCCTGTCTTGCTGCTGGTGGGGTTGCTTACAGAATCCTGAGGGGAACTCCACTTGCTCCTTTTCTCTAGGGCTCTGAGGCTGAGGATTCAGCTAACTTAGCAAGAGAAGAATGAGGGAAGAAAAAAGCTAAACAGAAGTTTGTCCCAAGCTCGAGGACTGGGAGTTCTGGGGGCGGCAGGGTGTCCAGAGCAGCCCGCTCACAGAGTCTGCCTGTGGTTGCTAGCACTGTACACCTGGTGTGCATCTTGGCAGCTGCAGCACTCTGGCCCAAATCTCGGCACCCTGATTGAGTGAAATTAGGGCTGGGGTAGTTGCAAGTTTTAATCAAAAGGGCATGTGCCATGTTCTCGCTGTAAGAGCTAGCAACACATGTGTAACAGCATGACCTCGCTGGCCTTGTCCAGCAGGAGATGGAACACAGGTCTGCCCTCCAAGGCAGGGAATAGAAAGGAACAGCACTGTCCTCTCTGCAGACCAGAAGGCACTTGAAGCCACCTCAACTTGGCACAGACCACCTGGGGGCTGTGGTGGGATTCTAGGGCCAGGTCCCTGGTTCACTGAGGTCTGCCCTGTGGGTGTCAGGTCCCATGTAGAGGTGTGCACATGGCTCACCGTGTTCTGCATTCACTGTTCCTATGGTCGCACTCAGCAGGCATTTGCCATGCCCAGGCTCACCCCTGTGTAGATACTCATGAGCCTGTCCTTCTGTCTTGCTCCACTGCAGCCAGGACAGCAGCCTGCCTACTCTCATATCCAGTGTACATCAAAACCACCACCTCGTTATGCCCGAGCATCAGAGTCGCTGTGAGTTCCAGAGAGGCAGTGTGGAGATTGGCCTAGGATCCACAGGTGAGGAATACTGGAGTCCTGAGGGAAAAGACTGAGCTTCCAGGGCCACAGTGGCGCAGCCTGAGGACAGCTGCCTTTCCCATGTCTCTGCTCAGCAGCTCTGGGCATCTTGGCAGGCAGCCAGGGAGGCCAGTGGAGGAGGTGGGAGGTGTGAGGCTGGCTGTCCCCCGGGCCTCCCTGTGATGGTAATTGTGTTAATCCCAGCCAGCCAGGCAGACAGGCGGTACAGGCAGCGGCTCCACTGTGGCTGCTGCTGGGGTGGGCTTGGAGTGGCAGCGGCCATACCCCCCCCTCCTCATAGGGTAGACAAGGGCCTCACAGAGGCTCAGAAATGCCCACACCAGAACAGTTCCTGTGGGCAGGAATATATTCACCTATCCACTGGTCAAAGAGCGTGCCCACCTTGACCTCAAGGCAGGCAAGAGGACACTAGTCCAGGAGCCCCCTAGACTGCCAGGGAGAGCTGGTTTCTGGAGGTAACATGAGCTGATGGTGCCGCTTGGGCCCAGGACACTCCTCAGAGGACCTTGTGGAGAAACGTTTCCTGCTGGGTGTGGTTCACCTTGCCCCAGGGCCATCCCATCAGAGCCCCCAAGTTCTCAGAGGCCTTTGTTGGGGGGAAGTTCCACTGTTTGTGTAGCTGCTGAGGCAGCTGAGCCCGTGGCTGATAAAATCTAATTGCCCCATCGATCAGGCAGAGCTGAGGGAACCCAGCAATGATTGAGATGTTCTGAGCAGCAAGCCCTTTCTGCAGCCTGAGTTTGGAGGCTCCTCAGGTATGGGCAAGGTCATTCCTACACAGGCTTGAACACCAGGACATGCTCCATGCCAGGGTGTCCCTCTTCAATGCATACTCACCTAGCTAGCTGTCCCTTTGTCACTTTACAATGTGCAAGGATCCACTGTTGGTATGTGTTATATCCAAGTTCATACCTGTATTCCTTGAGGATCTGACCACTTTCTGTGGTCCAGGAGACACCCTCCTGGGAGCTGCTCCTCCCTGGGAGGAAGACTAGTGGACTAGAACAGGCCTTGCAGCGTCACGTGCCTGCCCCTAGAGTGTTCCTGTTTCCAGTGTGCCTATGTATGTCCATGAACAAATGTGACCTCGCCAAAGCAGCTGTGGGACTAGGTCTCATCTTGAGATGATTCCACCCCAGCATTACATCCCCTGAGCTGTGACAAGTTTTTTAGGAGCAAGAAGAACCTCCAGACCTCAGGGAAAAAAAGAGAGAGAGACCAGTATGGTAGTTTATTTGTTTTTGTGGTTCTGGGAATTGAACCCAATACCTTTGCACTAAGCTGCATCCCCAGCAGCTTTTTGGGGGTGGGGTGGGGGACAGGGTCTCATTAAGTTTCTTAATTGCCTGGGTTGGACTTGAACTTTCCTCTTTCCTCTGCCTCCAAGATTGAGAGGGAGTTGCCATTGTTGAAATGAGGAGCAGGTGGGCTTCAAACTCTTACGAACCCTTTCAGGAGCTAGATGTGTCTACATACCTGTAATCCCAGCACTCTGGGAGAATTAGGCAGTAAGATCTCAAATTTGAGCCCAACCTGGGCAACTTAGTGACTTAATAATATCTTGTCCCAAAATAGAGTAAATAAATTAAAAGGGCTGAAGATGTAGCTCAGCATGAAAGCCCTGGGTTCAATTCCCAGTACTGAAAAAAAAAAAAAAAAGTTTCAATGGTATGCGTGTGTTCAGTGGGCAGCAGGTGTGGAAGGGGATCAGACCACACAGCCCTGCAAGACCCACTTGCCCACCTGGCATGGCCGCAGCCCTCCTGTCTGCTGGGTCTGACATGCTGCTCATTGCCCCAAGTGCACCCAGGTGCCCTCTATCCATTCACTGGTCCATAACCAGGTGGTGACACTATCCAGGCAATGGAGACTATCCTCTTTGGGGAAGGGCCTGTGGGGGGCCAGTCAGACCAGTGGCAGTGAGGTGGCTGAGATCAATAAGTTATTAGCACCATTCTGTCAACTATAATGTGGAGATTGATTGGGGCTCTTGCTACCGCCACACTTACCCAGCCTGATAAAAATGACAGATTAAGAGAATAAGAAAAAGGAATTAGGTGCTGAACCTGTTGGCAGGACAAGGCTTCTAGGGCTCACAGGTTTGGTAGCCTCATTTCCTGAGTGTTTGTATCACACAGAGGTCACACACACACCCAACCCACCCAGGGACTGGAAAGAATGAGAGTCAGAGACAGCAAGACATGAGCTATTCAGCAGACACACCGAGCTTTTGGGTCAAGAGGCTCAAGAGGAGCTGGCCTCAGGGTGCTCTGACTGGGCTGGCAATGGAGGTGTGAGCTGTGGGGTTAGACACCAGAGGGGTCATTGCAAATGGGGCTTGGGTCTAGCCCGCTGCCAGGCATCCAGGGGTTACTCACAGCAAATAAGATACTCTGGGTTCCCTCAGGAGCACAGGGCCTGGCTGGGCAGGTGTGTGACAACCAAGGACAAGTGCAGTGGAGAGGAAGGACTCCCACTTTCTGGTAACAGGGCTGGGGAGGCTCTAGGAGTGGAGGGGACTTCAATGAGCAGGAAGAGGGCCGGGGAGATGGCTCAGTGGAATAAGCGCTTCCCTAGCAAGTGCAAGGTCTGAGTTCAATCCGCAAAAAAAAAAAACAAAAAAACAATGAGCAGGAAGAGGTTTAGGGTTTGCCTTCTCAACTGCCCCCCGCCCCAACCCTTGCACATCAGTGTTCTAGAAGGAAAAGGTAGATTCTGTTCTCCAAGGGCAGCCAGGAACTTGCGCATGGGACTAGGCAGGTTGGTGGGGGCTGCAAGGTGCCTGTGTGAGTCTGCCCCAGTTCTCTACTACCTCTGTGCACACCCCTGCCATGACATCCTTGGGCCCAGGACAAAGGGTCCCATGACTGTTGGTGGGTAGGGTTTCCAGGCTGAGCTGGGGAAGGGATCAGTTCCTCCCCACCTGGCCTTCCCTAAGTCCTCCTCTCCAAGCCCTGATCTCCACCCTTCACAGGTGACTTGTTAGGCAAGAGGCTGGGCTGCTCCCCCCACATCAGCAGTGACTGCTCTTCAGAAAAGCGGGCCCGAAGCAAGTCCCCCCAAGGTGGGAGCCTGCCCCGGGGGTGGGAGACAGGTCCTTGGAGGAGGAAGGGGGTATAGTCCTTGAGTCCTGAGTTCTGGGGAGAGGGTTGTAAGAGGGGGCTCTGCCTCTGCCTGTTGGCAGTAACTTAAGAAGCACCCTCACTATGTGTTTCCCCAATGCAGAAACCCTGCTACTGCCAGAACTGGGGCCCAGCATGGTCCCTGAGGACCACTACCGGCGACTCGTATCAGCCCTCAGTGAGGCCAGCACCTTTGAGGATCCTCAGCGTCTCTACCCAATGGGCCTCCCAAGTCACGGTGAGTGCCCTATATGACCCCTGTCCCCCAGATGTGCCCCTGCAGTCATCCCCTGTAAGAGCATGAATGTCTGCTGCTGTGGGAAGCAGGACTAGACATGCCTGTGGGACTCTAGCTGCACATCCCTGGGAGCCACCACCCCACGTCCAGCAGGCCCACACCTAACTCCTGCACAGGTGAGCCTGGGTGAGGAGATGTGAGATTTGAAGCCATCTGCTCCCCTTTTTAGGAGCCCCTGAGGCCTTTTTTGGCTCCTTATTCCAGCAGCAGCCAGGGCACAAGTGTGTCAGTGGACACTAACCTGCGGTCACACTGAGATTGTACCAGTTCCTCCTGGACAGGGGCCACTAGGATTTGGCCACCGGGGTCTCACTGCTGCTCAGAAGCCCCAGATGAAACACTGCCACTTCCCTTCACCACCCAATAGGCCAGCTTCACCCTCTAGTCACCCCAGAGACGCCAGCCATGTCTACTGCACTCTGCCTCACCCTCCAGCTCTGCCATGGAAGCTTGGCTTTTCTGACCGGGCCATGAGCAGGGAGGGGGCAGGACTTCCTCTCCTTGTGCAAGGCACCGATCCCCAGGGCAGCTCAGGCACCGAGAGCCTGAATAATTCACCAAATGTTAATAATTTAAAAATCTTCCTTTTTAATTGCTTTCTGTGCCCTGCCGGGGCTGGCTCTGCTGGCCTGTGCGGGGGAGGGTCTCGGCCGCCGCAGGAGCCCGCTGTCAATCATCGAGTGCCACCCCCGCTGCGGAGCCCGCTCCAAATAGAGCTGGCTGGGGCCCCGAGGGGATCGACGCGGGCGGGCGGGCAGGCGGCGGGGCTGGAGCTGCGGGCTGGCGCTGGGCCCGGGGCAGGCCCACCTCCGCTTTTCGGATAATTAATTTATAAACAGAGGCTGCGGCGGCAGAGCGGCTGGAGAGGGGGAGTGCAGGGACTAGCGTGGCCATGCCTGTAGGCCTCGGGTGGCGATACTGGTGATGGCATCTACTTCGGTGGCCAAAAGTGACAAGTTCTTTCCAGCTGTGTCTGGGCGTCAAGACCTCACGTTTCTAATCTCATCCAGGAGAGTCAGGAGGCAGCCCCTAATTTGAGACCCACTCCCACTCGTGGGATCTTGTCAAAGAACCTCCAGGAACAGGCCCAGAAGCCTTGTCCTGAGGGTCGCCTTGACCTATCTATAGCTGGGGGCTCGCCGCATTCCAGAGTCTGTCATCTCCCTCGCCCTGTGGCTGCTCCTGTTCTGGTTCCAGCCATCGTCAAGGCTGACTTAGCAGGGCTGTAGTGGGAGTGGCCGTGGCTCGGACGCTACTGGACTTCCAGGACGGGAAAATCCTAGGCAAGCTCTGCCTGAGTCACTGCCCACCCCCCTAGATCTCCTGAGGGTCCGGCAGGAGGTGGCAGCTGCAACATTAAGGAATCCCAGTGGTCTTGATGTCCACCTGCCCTCATCTGCAGTAGGTCCGCGCCGGAAGCAGGGCCTGGTACAACATCGCGAGGGTCCCACGCCAACTGCAGCCGTGTCCTTCTCCGAGAGGTACTAGGGTGGCAGTCACGCAGCCAGCAGTACGCCCCACCCCGCACCGTGCTCAACCTGTGGGTTTAGGGTCTGCTGCCAGGGGCCCAGGAAATCATTTCTAAGGTAGAATGTGAGGGTCACCACTGCCCCAGGCAGGAATACAAAAGGTCACTCTGGTTTCCTTGTTGAGCAACGGGGAGCCACAGAACCCAGGTGCCCCTAGGACAGCTGTGAGCCCCCCTCGGCGCGGGTGAGGTTGGGAAGCAGAAGGCGGAGGGGGGTACCCCACCCGCAGGAAGTTGGCTGGGGGGGCGAGCCTGAGAAGCGACGCCAGAGCCATGGGCTAGCAGACGGCCTCCCGCGGGCCGCCCCAGCACCGGGCCAGCTGCAGACGCCGAGCTCCGGAACGCTAATTAAGCCGCTCGCTTGGATTGCGGGGGCCCGCTGGGGGTGGGGGAGCCGGCAGAGAGAGGTGGAGGGGTTGGCCCAGCTCGGTAATTACCGCTGCAGTCACAGCCGCCCGCCGGGTCAGCGCCTCTGCGCCGCCGCCGAGATTAATTGGCGCCGCCGGCGGGGGCGGGGGCGGAGTGCGACCCGGAGCCCTGAGGAGCCGGCGCATCCACCGCCCGCGGGGCCAGCAATTAGCAGCAGGCGGAGTGGGGCTGTGCGGAGGGGATTACGGGAAGGTTGGGTGTGGAGGGGGCTGGGCCCCTGGCGCACCGCCCACGTCCTGCCGTCCACAGGGAACTGTCGCAGCCGCCCCCCTTGCTGTCGCCCCAGAATGCCTCCCACATCGCCCTCGGCTCCCATCTCAGGCCCCCCTTTTTGGGGGTACCCTCGGCTCTGTGCCAGACCCCAGGTAAGAAGCAGACTATACATACGCTTTGGCGGGGTGGTAGGCATAGAGTGAGGCAGTTCCTGAGAGCGCCAAGGTTTATTGCCCACAGGGTGCAGGGGGCCACTCTGGATGCCCTGCACCACTAGCCACCTTGTCCCGGTCTGTACCCCTCCCCAGGCTATGGCTTCCTGCCCCCTGCCCAGGCGGAGATGCTGGCCCGGCAGCAAGACCTCCTGCGGAAGCAGAGCCTGGCTCGGTAGGTGTCAAGAAGCCAGCGGAGTGTTGGTGGGGTGCACACCCAGAGTGACCCGCCTTCTCCCTTCCCCGCCAGGCTAGAGATGTCAGCGGAGCTGCTTCGACAGAAGGAGCTGGACAGTACTCACCGGCCGCATCTGTTGGCTTCCGAGGTGGCCTTGCGCGCCCCAGACAGCGCTGAGGAGCTGCAGCGGCGCGGAGCATTGCTGGTGCTGAAACAGAGCTCAGCCCCACTGCTAGCCCTGCCTCCCCAAGGCCCGCCAGGCCCAGGGCCCCCAACTCCACCCCGCGAGTCTGCCCGCCGAGCTCCCCGGAAAGGAAGCACCCCCTCAGCTCCAGCACAGCCCAGCGAATCTAAAGAGGCAACAGGAGCTGGGCTATGGGCTCAAGATGGCGCAGAGGATGAGCCACCCAAAGACTCAGACAGTGAGGACCCAGAGATGGCAGTTGCTGGGGGCCAGGGCCCCACCCCAGGCCAAGTCCCTGCTGGAGAGACCAGCGTGGAGGGGAAAGGGCCTCTCTCAGGGTCCACCCTTCCTCCACCACTGCCACTGGGCTTCCCCTATGCGGTCAGCCCCTACTTCCATACAGGTGCGCAGGAGACGGGAGTCTTAGTAGGTGGTTCCTTTGGGAGGAAAAACCCTTCTAGTCACCCATCCTATAGTATAATTTGGGCAAGTAAAGGTCAACAGAAGAGGTGGGGACATGGGAAAAGTTGGGCCAGAGCCTCTTGACACCTCCCCACACATCCAGGCACCATGGGGGGTATCTTCTCAAATTCAGAGGAGGCCAGAGCTCCAGAGGACGTCAGCAAGTGGACAGTGGATGATGTCTGCAACTTTGTGGGGGGCCTGTCTGGCTGTGCAGAATATACTCAGGTGAGGGAGCTGCTGACCCTGGGGGCTAGGTGGGGCCACCAGGTACCCACTCTTTTGTCCCGATTTCACACATCCCACCCATGCCTGACACCAGGGGCTTTCCTTTCCCATGGCTCTCTTCTACAAGCTGCAGACTGCTCTTGGCTCTGCCCTGGGGCTCTTTCTGGGCTGACCAATCTGCCCTTCCCACCCAGGTGTTCAGAGAACAAGGGATCGATGGGGAGACTCTGCCTCTGCTGACTGAAGAGCACCTGCTGACCACCATGGGGCTGAAGTTAGGGCCTGCCCTTAAGATCAGGGCCCAGGTGAGCATGACATGGGGGACAAGGGCTTTGTGCCTGAAGGACAGCCCCCAGGTCCCCTCCCTGGTAGGCACCTATCCAGGCTTCTCTCTTTGTAGGTGGCCAAGCGCCTGGGCCGCGTTTTCTACATGGCCAGCTTCCCTGTGGCTCTGCCACTGCAGCCACCAACCCTGCAGGGTCCCGAAGAGCTCACCCCAGGAGAGCAGTCACCAACAGCCACCTCCCTCTATGGGGGGAGCCACCCCTCTGCAGGCCAAGTCTCACCCAAGCAGGAGAATGGAACTTCGACCATGGCTCTGCTCCCTGGGGCCCCAGACCCTTCCCAATCTCTGTGCTGAGCATGCGGGTGGGCCACTGGCACTCCCCAGCTCCATATGTGGTCCCCTACCCACCCCCAGGCATTTTTTTTTTCCTTTTGTTTTTGGATACAAAAACACTAAGAATTTTTAAAAGGAAAAACATGTGACTTGAGAAGGGCAAGTTTCCAAAGACTCAAGGGTAACTGCAGAGATCTGCAGACAAACCAAAGACAAGGAGACAGGCCAGGGAACCTGCCTGCAGGCTTGGTCTTCCTTTGGGCTGCAGGTAGAATCCACCATGCTGGTTCCCAATTCCTGTTCCCAGGTCAGCACAGTCCTCATTGTCTGGTGTGCCATGCTGTAACTGCTGACTGCCCTTCAGGCTAAAGACACTGGCCTCAGAACCTCTGGGGCACTGCAGGAGACCTAGTCCTCCTCTGAGAGTTGCAGATCTTCCAGCTCATCCTGCGGCCCCTCAGCCAGCAGCCACAGCTCACCAGGGACCAGCCCCGCCTCTGCATCTGAACCTCCACCTGCAGGCAGAGAAACCTTCATAAATTCTGCTTTACCATGAAGAAGCCAGTCTTGGAGGTTATTCATCACCAATTAATCACAGCACTGATTAATTTACTGGTGCCTGTAGCTGGTTGCCACAGCCCCTGAGAACAGAACAGCTGGCTTGGCATCCCAAGGAGGAGCACAAGCCTAACTTAGAGCCACCCTCCTGCAACCAGCTGTCAGATGGGCTCCAGGCCAGCCTCCTTGCCCTGGGAGCCACTCACCCCCTGAGGTACTGCTGTCCTCTTCCTCTTCTTCCTGGTCATCCCCCTCATCCTCTTCCACTTCCACTTCCGCTTCTTGCGGACCTCTTAGGGATGCATCCATTCCTGGAGACCAAGAGCCTGTGTTCATGACTCCTCCATCCTGGGCCCACCCACAAAGGCTGTGGTAATGGCTGGGCAGGAAGGGGAGCCAGGCTCGAAGCCCCACCTGGACACCCACCTGGGCCACTGGTCTGGGTTAGAGGAATGGACACACACACATAAATGGAGAGTATGATAGATTAGGCAAGGCCCTGCACAATCCCTGGGAGACCCAGCAGCTAAGAGAAAGAAACAGGTTTGCCCCACCAAGCCAGACCTGGGCCCCTTCATGCCTGCCCTTCCCCAGAAGTACATGCTGAAGCAGTGCAGGCCCACCTCTCTCTGAGAAATCTGTGACTTCCTCATCTTCAGAACTATCCAGGTCAAAGAGGTCTTTAAACTCCATTCTGTCCTCCTCCCTGTCCTCCACCTTTCGTCGCTTGATCTCTGGGAAATTCAGCTCTTCCAGCTGGAAAATAAGCCAGTCCTATTGGTGGGAGCTGAGCACCTAGCCCATGCTACTTTACTTCCCACCTGAGCTCACCCAAAGCTTGAGCCAGGTCCTACAGGTCTGCTTGTGGATAGTGAATAGCTGCCACGTTTTACCCAACCCCCATGTCCTATACTTCCCTCACTTAGTGGCTTCCCTCCCAGCCAAGCCCGTCTCCAGGGCCCTGCTCAGCTGCTTTCCATTAGGCAGCCTTCTGATGCCAGGTCAGACAATACACCAATGGCATGCTACTCAGCTACCCATCTCTCCCACCTTCCCTCCTGGTACCTACAGGATAACCTAGGTGACTCTGCTTCCTCAGAACCCTTAACCCACCCAGCAGGTACAAGTTGGAGGAGAGGCCTCCACTCCTAATAAGCAACTGAGAAGTGGAAAGAAGCTCCCTAACTCTAGCCAGATTTTCATGAGACTTTATACCCATCCCCCCTCTGAACTGAGTATAGATTCATAGTCTTGTCAGCCAACCACAGCCCTTCCCTACCCCGCTGAAGCCATCCCCCAGCTTCCAATCTAAGGAAGGGCAGAAGCAAAATCTTCTCTGCCTAAAGTCATGCCAGTGTGCATGATCTGAATGTAGCTGACCCATCCACCACCCAGCCCAGGCCTCGACATACCCGCTCTTTGCCACTGATCTCCAGTTGGATCTCTCGGTCCCTCAGCTTCCGCCAGTGGTTATAGTACCTGGTAAGTGGGGGTCCCTCTTCCCGGACCCGTTTCTCCCAAGCATCCTGGGGATTAGGGTTGGTTAGGGTCATGCCCCCCCCCCCCNTCAGCCACATATGCACCCGTACTCTCAGGCAGTGCTCTCCCCGCCCTGCTCAGATGTGTCTCCCAACTGACCACTGCAAGTTGGTTCGATACACCGAAAGACACCTTCTGGCGGCAGCTTTGGATGTACTCTGCATTCTCCTGCACCTTCTCCAGCAGCTGGCGCAGCTGCCGGCAGTAGTTGGCCACCTTGCACTCCCGGAGGAAGGACTTCAACTGCAGAAGGGAAGGGCCTCAGTCAGCACCCACACAGGGCTACTTTGCACCCAAAGCCAAGGACCCACTTCAGCTACCCACGGTCCTAACAGGCACAACAGAAATCTGTTTCAGACCCAAGTGCCCACAAATGGGTGGCAGGGCCAAGGGGGTGAATTAGTCCCCACTAATGGCCCCATCCTACCCACTGCCTGTCTAGTAAATAAAGCTCCACTACACACAGCATGCATTTGCTTCTCAGTTGCTTTTGCATTGTGGGCAGAAGTGACCAAGAATAGCTGTGAGAAACCACATAACCTGCAAAATGTACAGTGTGTATTTACTATTTGGCATTTTATTTTAAATAAATACATTTACTCTAGAGCTGCAAACTTGAGACCTTGAGCCCAGAGCAAGTTCCCTGACTACTAGGTATCATTAAGCCAAGAAAACAGGAGGGACAGACCATGCCACAAAGCAGGTGTGACCATGACTCAGGGTGGTCAGTATGTATAGTTACAGGTACGCAACTGCTGCCTTGCACACACACCTGTGTCTGACTGGTATGAGCAGCAGCCTTCCCAGCAGGCCTGTGACTACCAGAGCTGATCCACCTAGCAGGGACAGAAGAGGACAGCGGTGCCCACTCCTGCGAGAGGTACAGGTCGACCTGACATGAAAAGTAGCTGGGCTGAGAGCAAGCAGGTACTTGTGGGCACAGAGGGAGTTTTCAAGAGAATCCCAACCCCACCCTTAGGACCACCTGGAAAAGCAGCAAGGGATCAGCCCTGCCCAAGGTTCAGAGTTCTGTGCTATATAGCAGGGTTGGTCAGCCTGGAGAAGGGCCAGTGTGTCACCCAGGCCCACCCCAACCTGAACAGCTGATAATCCTTCACCCAGAGCCAACTCGAAGGCCCCTGAAAAGAAAGTTCCCCTAAGGGTCCCATATCCCTGTGAACATGATCACTACACTGTGGCCACAAGAGAGCCAGCGTGGAGTCCATAAACTGCTCGGGCTCTGCTGTTGGCCCTGTGTGACTGGACCAGGACACCTTCCTTTGGCCTGTGCTTGTGGTACAAACAGAAACAGGCAATAGGAACATACCTGCAGGACGGTGGGCAGTACAAGCTCGGGGAAGGCAATGCTGTGGGCCTGGCCATAGAGGTACTCCATCGTAAGGTCATACAACTGCTCCACCAACCCATCCTGAGGCAGCAGGACATGACTAAGGTCACCAAGGGACTGGGCACAGGCTGATGAATCCATTCAAGTCTCCAGGACAAAGCATAAGGAAGTGCCCCACCCACCCACCAAGCCATACTCAAGATTCCCAGGAACTGGGACTAAACAGCCCCTGGTCCCTGACCCAGGAGATTTGTAAGGTCCCTGCCTGAAGTTGAGGCCAGCAGGTCTCTCCTGTCCATCTCAACCCCACCTGAGCACAGCCATATGCCCCCCCCCCCCGGGCCTGGAGCCTCCCTTACCCGATAGGCTTTCTCTTGTAGGTTGGCACTGGACAGCTTTAGGATCACAGAGAAGTTGATGGGCCTGGAGCTCATCCGGCCTGGTCGCTTATTGAAGTCCACCTGCTGGAAAACCTGCGCCCAGGGTATGTCACCCAGCCTATCCTCAGATATCACCAGGCTGAGCAGGCAGATACAAGAGAGACTCTAAAGCCCATAGACACCCCCCAATTCTGTCTTCCAGAGCTCTGGCCCCTGGGTGGCCCTAGTGGGCAGAACAGTGCTCCTGAGGCTCCCTCAAAGATAGAAGGCTGTAAGGATCAGTACAGGGAGACCAAGAAGGAAGGGAGGGGGCCCACCCACTGCTCCCTCCTCTCTCCAGAGGCCAGGCACAACTACATCCTGGTTGCTGGGAGGGTGTCACCATAACAAAGGACCACCATATACAGGGATGTGACAGCGGATGTCTCAGATGATCCTGGAGGCTTATGCCCTCCACAAAACATAAGCTGGGCATCAAAACTTTCCCAAGGGGAGGGAGTGGGCCTGGACCCTCCACAACCACCAGGAGACCCCTACACCAGCACTGGTAAAGCAGGGATGCCCAAAACTCGTGCAGAGTGGTAGGAGGTGGGCCACAGAAGGGACAGGAGATCTAATCCAGCAGGGCAGGTGCTGCATAGCATCACTGACAACAGCAGAGAGCAATGCCCTGTCTCTGCCTAAGCAGAGAGCTGGGTGGAGGCTGAGTCAAAACTCCCTTCTTTCCCTCCCATCACACCTAGTAGGCAGTTTTGCTTCAGTCTTGGTCTGATTTCTCAGAGACGTGTACACCTGGGTATTGGAGAGCCCTGCTACATTCAACAGAGTAAGCCAAGGCAGGGGCAACATAGGGCTACCCTAAGTGAAAGAAAAAAGGGAAAGATGTGCTGAGTATGACAGTGCAACCCTATAATCCCATAGTTCAGGGAAGGCTGAGGAAGGAGAAACTGCAAGTTTGAGTCTAACCTGGGCACCTTAATCATGCAAAGCCCCTCACTGCCCCAAATATATGCACACAAAGGGAACAATGCCATAGGAGAGGATGAGACCTGAGGAGATAGAAGCAGCACTGGCAGGACAGGAAGCCCTCAGGGTAGTGCCGTGACAGAAGGGCCACAGACCTGGGAAAGGGCTGCTGGTGGCTCTCACAGAGAGGTGTGATATCCACAGGACGCCTGCTTGGCAGGATGGGAATGGCAACCTTCTTTCCCCCTTGGCATGTCCCCAGGAGAGGGAAGACACAGAGATGGCAAATTCTGGAGTACCTCACACGCCAGCCTTTCTTTATCTCAGCAACACTCATGTGTTCATGCACACAACTGTCTAGGCAGCGCCCTCAGAGGCCGTGTAACCACAATCTGGGATTCAGGCCTAGCTTTCCTGCTCACTCCATTTCTGAGCAAACACCTACATGGTTAGAGATGGTTTCCTAAGCACACAGCTGGCAGCCTGAAGCCCGACCCTGGGAGCACATAGCTGACATCCATGATCAGTGGACAGAAGACAAAGTGCTCAGCAGAACGTGCTCACAAACTTACTCCCTAGACAAGGAAGATGACAAACTCAGGACAACCATATGGATTCCTCACAACAGACTGAAGGGCAGTTGGCCCCTGAGCGTATGCAGTATGCAATTTACTCACCTCAAGGATGAAGGGCAGCACGGGGACAAAAGTCCCAGTGCTCTGTGATAGCAGTGTCAGGGCACGCACACAGTGCAGACGCAGTGGGTAGAAGCGCGCAGTGGGGACCAGCCTGGAGCAGGGAAGTCCAAAGGGCAGGGGCCAGGTTTGAACAGCCTGTACGATGCCAGCCTCGGTTGCCCCACTGACTCCAACCCTTGCCCCCTAAAATGGCTTACGTTGCAGGAAGGCCTTTCACTTTTACTGGGCAATAGGCCACAGTATGCACAGCAGACAGAATAGGGCATAACAAGATACCCAACTCAGGTCCTGACCTAAGGACCTGCCTCCTTATCCACTACAGGGCTAGAGGGATACCTTTCTTAGGAGATGTGGATGGGGGCAGTACTAGGGACTAAACCCAACCCAGGTTTTAATTCAGTTTCACTCTAATGTGTGGGGCAGTTCATTTTGGGGGCTTCTTCCCTTGCATCGTTGGTCTCCCTTCCCAGCCCATCTCTAAGGTTCAGGGGAATGCTTTAGGAGGATAGACACACCCCCTGCTGGCCAGAAAGGCACATGGCCCCTCATGCACACCAAAAGAGTCCCAGAGGCAGAAGCGCTGTGCAGCTGACCACCTCACTTCACCAAAGAGTGAATGGCCATGAATCTGGTCCCTCTTCCAATGCACGAGGACCCCAGACCCTGCCCCAGACCTACAGACAGCCAGACCCATGAGAGCCCTGGTCACCAACGGCACTGTCCAGAGTCCTCACCCCATAGAGCCCACGCAACCGCACCCTGGACTCACTTGATACAGCCAATGGCAACTTGCACAAGGGGGTAAAGTAGGGGCTGCAGTGCCTCACTGGAACCAAGGACACTCAGGACGCGGCACCACAGGTGGAGGCAGTGGACATACTGCCAGTTATACACGGCCTGGTGTGTCTCCTGGTCAGAATGAATTCCACATTGAGACCCAGCTCCCTGACAGCAGCACTGTGTGCCTACCTCGCCCACAGTCCCCAACAAAGTGCAAGGCTGTCTCGTCCCACAGAAAGGGAAACCCTCTGCTGTGCTGAGCTTCTGAATGGGGAGGGGCCAGACTGTACCTTCTTGCCAGTGGTCATGGCATTACGCAGGTGGATGGCCAGTTGGCGGATGTAGAGGAAAGCATGCTGGTAGGAGACGCTGGGGTCCAAGGCAAGCAGCTCAGTCAGCGTCCGCTGCATGAAGCTGATGAGGGGTAGGGTACTGGCAGAGGTGAACTTGCAATTCCTCACATATGTGATGTACATTTGCTGCCACAGAAACCTCAGTCAGGGCCACCTGAGCACTCACTGCCCTGAGGAGCCAAGCCATCTGCCAACCCCTGGCTCTTTCCCTCAGAGCTGCCACCCTGCACAAGATCATATCCCCCAACTCAGGCTCCCGAGGCTGCTCAGTCTGCACGCAAGTGCCCAGCATATGTACCACCAGCTTCAGGCACAGCCCAGCAGGTCTTGTAAGAAAGGTGCACAAGGGAGGGGTACGCTGATGATCAGGCAAGAAGACTATGAAAGCTTTAGGAAGGGGCTCCAGAGGCCTTGTGACTGGCTGGGCCACCCTGAGTCTGGAGCTAGGCAGCAGAATTTGGATCCTGGCTGTGATCTCAGACTGCTTCTATTCTGCATGCACAGTGGTGGAGTTCAGATGGAACCCAAGAAGATGCAGGGCTCCTGTCTCATTACCGACACCAACTTTCTCTCAAGGACACTGTGACTTAAGGGCCTCGCTCTACCCACAGCCACAATGCCAGGGCTCAGGAAGGAATACCGGCCACAAAGGCACCCTGCTAGGCCCCCAAGCCGATTCCCAGCACCAACACTGATAGACATATGTGTACCTTCAAGACAGGGCTCAGAAAAACGTCCTTTTTGTGTCGACAGACTCTAACAAGAATCAGGAAGGCCAGCACCCGCAGGGACTCCTCACCAGTACTCCACAGAACCACCATCCTCTAAGGAGAAGGCACATTGCTGCTTATCCCATCCCTCACCCAGGACTCTGCCAGGGCCAGCACACCTTTCTCAAGCCAAGCCAGAAGTTCCTGTGGTCACCTGCCACAGGAACTTCCGTGGCAACAACAATTTACATGTCAGAGAGAAGCCGTGCAAGCATAACAGAGAAAACGCAAAATGCAGAACGGATCACATCATACCCCATAGGGGCAAAACCTTGAGACTCTGCCCTGACTGTCATGTGTGCACATCAGTATACATGAGGTTACAGTGACAAGCACATCTAATAACCCCAACACATTAGGACACACTTCCCCATGGGGTCTATTCTCATATCCATAAGCCATGCCATGGGAGAAGAAGAGCCAGTGGAGAATGTAACAAGATTGGGGCGGCTACCCACTCTGCCTGGCCAGCAGTAGGGCAACTGGCGTGGCCTGTGCACCTTACCGCAGCACACGTGGGGAGCCCACCTTGAGCAGCACACGACATTGCTTGGGGAAGGTCAGGTAGTATGGTACCAGATGGCTGGTATGCTGCAAGACTGCTGCCAACACTGTGGCTTCTGCCAGACAGGTCACCAGCTGAGGAACCAGAGGAGAGAGCAAGCCTGAACTCACTTGACTCTGAGGCCCCGAGAAATGCTAGACCATGGAATGGCCAGCCTCCTGCCCACGACAAAGGCCCCATGCTGCCAGAACAGTACCTGCATGACTGCACTCAGGTACGCCTTGACGTCCACACGGAGCTTCCCCCAGAGCGCACTGCTAGATGGCTGCAGCATCCTGCAAAAACAGAAGCTGCCTCAGCCCATCTGTCACACCTGCCCAGCAGTGCCCTCAACACGAAAGCACGTATCCCCACCTCTCTCCACAGAAAGCTTATGACTCCGCAGCGGGCAGACACAGGGGCTTAGCAAAACTTCTCATGGGTGGCCCAGACGGAGGCATGCAAGAAGCAGCTCCAGCCCATCACAGCCACCTACATGGCTAACCCACTGGGCCACTGCACCCAGTGTCCTGAATCCTAGCCTCCCTGAAGGACTCTCAGGCCCGGTCGCCTCCCTCTGACATAACTTTCCTCTGGGTCCCGCTGACCTTCTGCACCTGAACTCTGCAGCCAGCACTCCAGAGCCTCTGGAGCCAAACCACATACCACTCCCTGCTGCAGGGTGGTGTCTTTGACTTACATATCCTACTTATCCAGCCACACAAATCTGCAAACTCAGTTTCACTTAAACCCCAGGCCTTTAAGGCTCCCAAACACTGAACACCTGGCAACTATGGCTGAGTCTGTAAGGCTGAGTCCCATATCAGCTGCTCAGTGAAAATTGCAGAAAGGTCGCAAGGACCAAGGGCAGGGCCTTCATGCTGCCATTGCCCCACCTTGCCTCCAAGTGCTAACACCATCTGTTTCCTTTGAAAAGGAACCAATAGGGTTGTCCAACTCTCCAGACCCTTTACTGCCTCAAGATCATGAGGTGGCACAGCCTCCTAGCCCCACCATGACTCCCACTGTACACTCACTCACTGTGCTTACCTCAAGACCTTTCACACCTAATGCACAAACCAACTGGGCTCCTATGTGTATACACACCTTTCAGAAACAGGCTAAGCAGATGTTAAGGAGCATGGACAGGATTCGTATATCCACAGAGGAAGGAGAGAACAAGTCTGGGTTTAGGAAAAGTCAAGAAAAATACCAAGCTGATATTAAGCTCCTAAGACATTCTAAGCAAGAACTTATTTCCCAAGGGCCACTCAGGGCCGGTAAGCCTGTGCCCTCTCTTGTAGAGCAAATTTTACCATACCCACCCTCTCACCTGGTGCTGTCCATTGGTGCCTTTCCAAACAGCAGCTTCTGGAGATCACGAAAGAGGTCTCTGACACAAAAGGTAACCAGTGCATTGAATACTACAAGGAAGGGATACAGGTGTCACTCATAGGACTGAACATGCCATCAAGCCTGACCCCCGCCTCTGGTTTCTGCTTACCAGCACTGTCTGAGACCTGGAATCTATAGCCCTCAGCCCCTTCCTGGTCTCCTTGGGTGGTGGCTACAGCAGCTCGGAATGCCTGGACAACTTCATGGAACAGCTTGGGAGTGAGGTGCTGCTGTAAGGACAAAAGACCAAGAACACTGGTGGTGCAGCAGACCCCAAGGGAAAGCACAAGGGGCAGCTTGCTCCAGGAATCCTACTCAGAGAGAGGAGCCTCTCCCCCTCCCCCATCTCAAATACATTGAAGAGGGGGAAGCTTGGTCACTGAGGCATGCATCGGCCATAAAAATGCAGACAAGTTTATTATATTTCTGGAAGCATAGAAGTCCGCTTCAGGAGCCCCATGGGAAAGAGCTAAAAGAGACCTAGGTCAAGGACCACAGCCAGCTCCAAATGCTATCTGGAGATCTCTCCATTCCTTTCTGTGCAGAAACCAACATGAGATACTCAGAAAAAGCCTGGCTCCAGCAAGTCAACAAATGCTAGGGTTTGAAAGTGTCCCCCAAAGCCCACATGTTGTTAAAAACTGAACACTCGGATTCAAAGTAGAAGACATTTTGAGGGATAAACAGAATTAGATGATGTGATCAGTATGGAAGCCCTATGATAGCATTAGTAGCTATGTAAGAAGAAAAGGGGGCTGGTTGAGAGAGACAGAGACAGTCCGATAAACATACTTTGCTTATAAACTACCTTGTCAATAGCATTCCATTACAGAAATAGAAAACCCTAAGACACAAAAACACAATGCCTCACCCACAGTGGCCTGATTTCAGGCAGCAACAGAGCCCCTGCATTCTGACTCCAGAAGAAGATGCTGCCTGGGCAGTGCAGCACTGAGAAACAGCACATGGGATTATTTACTGCTGCTCAGAGAACATCTTCCTACCTTCAGAGTCATGGCTACCACAAATGAGGCAAGGACAGAGATGGGGGGTGTTAGATGTTGTGCTCGTTGATGCACTGTGTCAACTTGAAAAGTTTAGAAGCCTAAGTGACTAGCAGGGAGCTGGGGTTCTTACTGTGTAAATATCCTCATCCTATGCAAGAGGAGGGCATGGACATTGTGTGAGTTCTACAGACTCACCCCTGGGTAGCCTGCTTATAAAGAAAGGAAAAAGGCAGCTGCTACTGCTCCTCCCTTTACTCTTTGCTGTTTTCTACACCATGAACTTAACCCTCTGCCATGTGCCACCCTGCCTTAGAGCTAGCAGAGTAGGGACTGAAACCTCTACAAGCTGTGAGCTAAATAAACATTTCTTTACTGAATTTTGGGTATCAGGAATTTTACCCCAGCAACAAGAGAAAGGTAACAGGCAGCTGACCAGTCCTTACTGCTTCTCACCTTTGCTGCTTGCTTCCACCTTTCAACCATACCAAGGGTCACAGGAACAGGTTCATTCTTCCCCTGAAGGCCTCTGGGCACTCTGTCTCCATCTTTCCCCTCCTCCTTTTCTTCCTCCTCACTTGCTTCCTGCAGCAGACAAATAAGGGCCAAACTGGGACAGGGTGTACCAGGCACAGTGCCCCTATCGCCAAGGTCCCAGGCCTCACCTCCAGTACGTCTGGCAGGGAGTGGAACTGCTCCTCTCCTTCCTCAGAGCTATCTGAGTCACTAAAATTCAGCAGGCTCTGGTCATTCTCCTGCAGAAACTTGTAGAACTCAGGGTCTTTGTCCTTCAGGCGAGAGAGCTGATCCTTGTGCTCAGAGGCACGGCCTTTATGCCTGCTAAGAAGGAATGAGATGTCAACGAACACCCCAGAAACGGGGGGCGGGGGGCTCCAACATACTGGTGTTCTCTGACATGGTTAGTCTGCTCCCTCAAAGCAATAACTAAACAAGGATATTCCCAAGGCATTAAGTTTTGAGCAAGCTCATCTCTTTCAGACTAGCCTCTTATTTTTATTTATTTATTTATTTATGTGTGTGTGTGTCTGTGCGTGTGTGGCCAGCTCAGCCCACCAGGGGGCGGGGCTGGCTGGCATGTG
>NDGN011339935.1:0-15097 GCA_002564285.1 Tympanoctomys barrerae | reverse complement strand
CTGTTTTCTTCATCTCAATTGAATTAATTTCTGCTCTAATCTTTATGATTTCTTCCCATTTTTTGGCTTTGGGTTTGGTTTGTTCTTCCTTTTATAGATGTTTGAGCTGTAGCATTAGGGTATTTATTAGTTCCTGTTCTGTTTTCCTAATGTGTGTTTATGGCTCTAAGAACTTCTTTCATTACATCCCATACATTCTGATAAGTTCTGCTTGAATTTTCATTGAATTGTAGACACTTGTTTAATTTCGTCTGTGACCCCTTGGTTGTTGAGTACTGTTTTGTTTAATTTCCATATATTTACAGGGTTTTTCTGGTGTCTTTGGTTGTTTATTTCCAGTTTCAATGCACTGTGTTCAGACAATGTGCATGGATAATTTCTGTTTTCTTGCATATAATTAAGCATGACCTATGAACTAGTATGTGGTCTACTTTAGAAAATGATTCATATGAAGCTTAAAAAATGTGTATTCTGCTGTGTTTGGGTGAAACACTCTGTATATGTACACCAAGTCCATTTGTTCCAAGTTATGGTTCAGTTCTGCTACTTCTTTGCTAATTTTTTGTCTGGCTGACCTATCTTTTTTTTGATAAGAGGGATTAAGACCTCGTGTTAAAAATGTGGTATTGGATATTAAATTTTTCATGTCCATTAAGATTTGTCTTATATAGTTGGGTGCTCCAATGTTTGGTCAGTATATATTTATGAGTATTTTCTCCTAATCAGTATATAGTGTCCTTTTTTATTTTGTTTGATCATTCTTGGATTGAAGTTGAGAATGTGTGAGAACAGGATTGCTACTCCTGCTTTTTCTGAGGTTCTAGGGAATGTAGTATTGTTTCCATCCTTTGACTGTCAGCCTATGAATTTCTTTATGAGGTATTTTCTGTGTGTATACAGCATTTTGTTTGTTTCCTAATCCACTGTGCCAGTCTATTTCTTTTAATTGGTGAATTGAGTCCATTTACTTTGATGGTTATAACTGAGTTGCATTGACTTATCATTGATATGTTATTTACCTGCTGTTGTTTACTCCTTTTTCTCCTTTGTTTAACTATTTGTCCTACTTAGTGGATTCCTTCTGTTCTCATTCCTGGAATTCTGATCATTTTGGTACCTCTCTCAAACATGTTTCAGTAGTCTGTGAAGAGTTGATTTTGTCATCATGAGATTCTTTAGTTGTTCTTTGTCATGGAAGTATTTCACTTCTCCATCAAACTTAAAAGAGTTTTGCAGGGTATAGTATTCTGGGCTGGAATTTGTTTTCATAGAGGACTTGAAGTACTCTGCTCTATGTTCTTCTTGCCTACATGGTTTGTGAAGAGAAGTCGACCATTATTCTGATGGGTTTTCATATAAATGTGATCTGTTTCTTTAGTGGATTTCAGTATATTGTTCTTGTGCTGTATTTCTAGAATCTTTACTATTATATGTCTCAGTGTGTTTTTAATTGCCTTGATATTATTTGGATTTCTGTATGCTTCGGTAACCTTAATGTCAGATTGTTTCCCCATATTTGGGAAATGTTTCGCTATTACTTCAGCCAATATTATTTTATATCATTTGTATTAACTCCTTCTTTCTCACTGACACCTATTAGTCTCATGTTGTTCGTCTTTACATTGTCTTGCAGGTGATGAATTACTTTTTTCTGCATCCTCATCATTGTTAAGAGATCTTCTCTTACCTTTTCACTAGGTGTAAGGGCATCTCCAGGATTTGAAATTTTATCTTCACTTTCACTCAATCGGTTTTGCAAGCTTGTGATTCAGATTTTAAGTTCCTCTATATCTCTCTGACTCTGCTTCACACAATCTATTTCTTTCTTATATTGCTCATTGAAGGATTCCATTGTTTTTCTAACTGTTCTATTTTTTAAATCAGTGTCTTCTTGAAAAACAGTTATTAACTCTTTCATTACAGTTATCTATTCTTTTTTACTTCAGAGATTATTTCTGGTCTGATTTCCTCTATATGTTTTCGCATTTGATTCTTTACTTCAGATGTTATTAATTCAGATTTCCTTTTGTATTTCAGAGTTTATTTCTCTAGCAACCTCCATAATATAGCAAACACCCAGTTTTTTCCTTCCCTTCTTCTTTTTTTTTTTTTTCCAGAACCAAGGTTTGAACTCTGATCCTTGTGCTTGCCAGGGAAATGCTTATTTTACTGAGCCATCTCCCTGGCCCCACAGAGGTTATTTCTAATCTGAGTTCCTCTATGCCTTTCTGCATTTTTTTTTTATTTCAGATGCTATTAATTCAGACATTTCAGATGTGTGA
Source organism: Tympanoctomys barrerae (assembly GCA_002564285.1). Taxonomy (NCBI): domain Eukaryota; kingdom Metazoa; phylum Chordata; class Mammalia; order Rodentia; family Octodontidae; genus Tympanoctomys; species Tympanoctomys barrerae. Next base: position 12,815 of record NDGN011339935.1, on the reverse strand, counting down.
TTCCCAATTTCTTCTGTGCTAGTGTCTTCTGCACTTGTTCTGGAAGAGCTTGGAGCTTGAGATTGCATTTTGGTCCTTCTCTTTGTCATTTTGTATAGCACTGTCTTTACATACTGACCTTTGGAATAGAACTATAGTGCAGTTATAACCTTAACACCTACTGAAATTAGGGTGCAGATCTATGAAGTTTGAATTCATCCAGTTTTTCCTGGATTGGGTCCTGCTGCTGTGCTCAGCTTTTTCCTTCTGTAGCCCTTGGAAGTGAACCCATTGTGCCCCTCTGGCAAAATATACTACTCCTGGATTAGCTGGGTGGTTCTGTCCCCTAGCCTCTCTGCAGGGACTTCAGGTGCAGAATTTCACCCCAGGCCTGTATGCCAATCCTGGGCTCAGTCTGCAGGGGTCCAGAGAGCAGGACAGAAGGACTCACTCACAAGTGGGCCTGGCCAGGAACTGGAGGGATCCATCAAACAAAGGAGAGCATAAAATGTCTCTCACACACTTGTCAGGCCTGGGTTTGGGCTGGGTCTGGAGGGCTCCTGACAGTATGGCAGAAGTCCTCACTCACACTAAGAACCTGGGCCTGGGCTGATTCTGAAGGGGTTCAGAGGGCTCCCAAGAGCAGGGCTGAAGTCTCATTCACGTGCCAGGCTTGTGCTTGGTCCGGAGGGGTCCAGCGGCCACAGGGGATGTGGAAGCTCTCCCACACACTCGTCAGGCCTGTGTTGGGCTGGGTCTGGGTGCAATTTCCTTTGACATTTATAAATTTTTCAAAATGGCAATGAGATCCCAGTTGTTGATTGTTTTAAGTATTTCCCCTTACAGTTTGATGTTTGTTCATGAATTCTTTACCTACCACTATGTGCTTAAGTTTTTTACCTACTCTCTCTTCCAGAAGACTTATTGTTTCCCTTTTAATATTTAAATATTTGATCTACTCGGACGGTAGTTTTGTGCATTCTGAGAGGCATGGGTCTATTATAAACTTCCATATGTGGAAAGCTAGTATTTCCAGCACCATTTTTTTAAAAGGCTTTCTTCCACTGAAAATGTTTGGCCTCTTTGTCAAAGATAAGATGAGTGGGCATGCTTGTAGTTGTGTCTACATCTTGTAATTTGTTCCATTGATCTTCAGATCTGTTTGTTTTGTTTTGTTCCAGTACCATGCGGATTTTATCACACTAGCTTTGTAGCACAATTTTCATTCAGGGATGCCTCCTGTCTTGACTTTGTTTCCCAGGATTGTCTTATATTCTAGGTCTTTTCTGTTTCCAAATAAATTTTAGCAATGTTTTCTCTAGATCTATGAGGTATGTTGATGATATTTTAATAGGGATTGCATTAAATCTTTTATAGCAATTTTGGGAGTATCATCATTTCCATAATGTTGGTTTTTCTTATCCAGGAGCAAGGAATATCTTTCCATTTTCTGAACTCCTCTTTAATCTCTTTTTTCAGAGTATTTAATTTTCATTGTATAGATCTTCTACTTTCTTTTAGATAAATTCCTAATATTTAATTTTTTGATACTATTGTGAAGAGTATTATTTCTGTAATTTCTCACTCAGTGAGTTTATTGTCTGTGTACAAGAATGCTCTTAATTTTGGGGTCTTGAATTTATATCCTGCTATACTACTAAAATTGCTTTTTCATTCTTGAAGCTTCTTGGTGGAGTTTTTTGGGTCTTCCATGTAGAGTATCATTGCAAATATAGAGAACTGAATTTCTTCCTTCAAATCATTATCCTTTTTATTTTTTTTCTTGTCTAAGTTCTCTGCCTGTTTCCTGAACTATATTTTACAGGAGTGGTGATAATATACATCCTTGTCTTTTTCCTCATTTTAAAATGAGGCACATTTTAATTTTTGTGCATTAAGTAAAATTTTTGCTACTGATTCATCATAGATAGCTTTTATCAAGTTGAGGCAAACACTATCCACTTTTATTTTCTCTAGTGTTTTTATGATAGATGACTATCGGGCTTTGTGTAAAGTTCTTTTGACATCTTCTGAGATGATCATATGATTTTTGACTTTAGCTCTGTAGATATGGTGTACTACATTTATGGTTTTGTGTATATTAAACCTTCCCTGAACTCCTGGGTTGAATCCCAATTTGCTAGTATTTTATTGAGGATGCTTTTACATTTTAAAAAATTATTTATGTATTTATTTATTTATTTGGTATGGGTATTACTATGTAGCTCAGTCTCATAGTGATCCTCCTATCCCAGCATCCCCAGTGCTGGGATTATAGGCATGCATCATCACACACAATTTTAGTGGCCAGCAGAACTACACAGCATATGGTATCAGAAATGAAACTGGCTCTATGTGTTTGTCAGGCAGACACTTAGACTGCCTCACTATCTCCCAGGCTGTTTATTGAGGATTTTTGCATCTATGTTCACTGGGGAGATTAGCCTGTAGTTTTCTTTTATGTTTGGGTTCTTTTCTGGTTTTGTTATGAGAGAAATACTTGCCTCCCTGAATGTGTTCAAGACAATTCCTTCCCTCTCAATTTCATTGGAAAGAGTTAGAATTAAGTCCTCCCTAAATTTCCTGTGAAATTCAGCTATGAGTCCATTAGGACATGGGTTTTTCTTTGTTATTAGGTTTTTATTTACTTTTTCAAGTTCATTGAGTGATATTGAATTATTCCAAATTTTTACGTCTTCTTGGTTTGGCTTTGGTAGTTCATATGTACCTAGCAATCTGTCCATTTCTTCTGTTTTCCATCGTATGAATGTAAAGATTTTGGAAATAAGTATGACAATGTGAATTTCTTTAAGACATCGAGTGATTTCACCCTTTTTATTCCTCATTGCATGATTTTTTTTTTACATTTTTAATGACTTTTACTAGGGGTTTATCAATTTTATTTATTCTTTTAAAGAATCAATTATTTGACTCATTATTTTTAATTTTCTTCATGTCCATTGCTTTTATTTTGTTCTGGTATTTATAATTTCCTGCCTTCTTTGGGCTTTGGACTTGATTTTCTCTTCACTTTCTAGAAGTTTGAGGTGTTGCATAAGATAATTTCCTTTTATTGGCAACAGAGGAAAAATTTAAACATCAAATGTGAGGAAAAATTGACACGTTTTTGTTGCCTTTTAAAATGAAGGCCACATTCAAGAATTAGACAATACAGTGAGGCGCTTAAAGCAAACCTTTCAGACAGGCATTAGTAATATGAACACCTTTAATTCTATTAGTGTGGTATAATTAATATTTATTTGGGCTCAATTTGTTTTACTGATGTGAGAATTTATTATGATAAATTTCTCTTAAGATAGATTATATTGTGTCTCACTGGTTCCAATAAGTTGTACCTGCATTTTCTTTTGAGTGTCAATATTGTTTAATGATTATTTAATTTCATTTGTGACCCATTGATTGTTCAGTAGGGTATTATTTAGTTTTCATGTGTTTATAAAGTTTTTGTTGTTTCCTTTGTCAATAATTTTCAGTTTTACTGCACTATGGTCAGATTATCCTATGCATAGGATAATCTTGATTACATTTAGTTAAACATATTCTATGTGCTAGCAAATGATCTATTTTGTAGAATGTTCCATGTGCAGTTGAGAAGAATGTGTATTCTGATGCTATTGGATGGAACATTGTAAAGATCTCATAAGTCCATTTTTTCACCAGTTTGTTTTAATTCTGTTATTTCTTTGCTCTTTTTTTGCACCATTGATCTATCTCTTGATGTCAAAGTCCCCCAAACCAGTTATGGTATTGCTTATTAGATTTTGTCATGTCTGTTAAAACCTGTCAGGCTGGGGAGATGGCTTAGTGGAATAAGTGCTTCCCTGGCAAGTGCAAAGGTCTGAGTTCAATACCCAGTTCAAATAAATAAATAAATAAATAAATAAATAAATAAATAAATAAATACCTTGTCTTATATAGTTGGGTGCTTCTACATTGGTTGCATATATATTTATAGTTGTTGTCTTTTCATCTTGCAGTTTTCCCTAATAAGTATGTAGTAATCTTTGTTGTCTCTTTTAGTTGCACTTGATTTGAAGCTGATTTTGTCAGCAACTGGAATTGCTACTGCTGGATTTTTCTGGGTTCCTGATGGAGTATTGTTTCCATCTTTTAACACTGAGTCTATTAATTCCTTTTTGAATTAAATGTTTTCCTTGTATGCAGTGTATTGTTGTATTTTGTATCTCTACTTTGCCAGTCTGCTTCTTTTCATTTGTGAATTGAGGCCATTTACATTGATAGTTAGAACTGACATGTACTGGTTTATTTTTGTCATGTTGTTTTCCTACTGTAGGATCCCTTTGCCTAATTACTTGTGCTGCTTAGTAGTTCTCTTCTGTTGTTGAAGTTGTGATCATTTTCGTCACTTTCTAAAATATCTATCAGTACTCATTGTAATGCTGTTTTGTTTACCATAAATTTCTTTGTCAAGGAGGTATCTAATCTCTCCATTAAATTTGGTAGATAGTTTTACAGGGTACAACAATCTGGGTTTAAGGTTGTTTTATCTCAGGACTTCAAATATCTCACCCCAAACTCTTCCTGATTTGACAATTTGTGCTGAAAAATCTGCTGTGATTCTGATGAGCTTTCCATTATAGATGGTCTGTTTTTCTCTCTAACAGCTTCTAATAGTCTGTTCTTTTGCTCTATTTCTGTTATCTTAATTATTATGTGTCTGGGTAACAAGGTATTTTGATTCTGGCTAGCTTGAGTTCTATGTGCTTCAGTTGTCTCTATATCAGATTGCTTTCTCATGATTGGGAAAATTTGTGCTACTACTTGTGCAAACACACTTTATGTCTTTTGTGTTGTCTTTAGATTTTTTTCATACTTATTAGTCTTATATTATTTCTCTTTGCATCATCTAGAAGCTATTGTATTTTTATTTTCTGATTTCATTTAACCTTAATGTGTTAAAGATTTTTGTCATAAAAGGATGCTAATTTTTTAATGCTTTTCTCAAATTTGATGAAACAGTCATTGTTTTTGAAATTATTGATCTTGATAACATGGTGAATCTGTAAATATAAAGCCATGTTTGCATCTTCAAGTAAATCTTTGACATAGTCGATGATCTTTTCAATGTATGACTGAACTTCATTGCTGGTCTCACATGAATTTTGTGGTGAAACTCAATATAGTTAACAAGTTGCATTGTAATATACTATGAACAGAAAAATATGATGTGTGGGAAAATAATTATTCATACCATATTGAAAGTTTGCTAAAATCATTATTCAATAAATATTCCCTTCCTCTTCTCTCAAAACCATTATTATATTTTTAGAAACTTTATGGAGTAGGGATGTTTCCTCTCTAGAGACTCATTATTCATAGCATTGGATAGGATACATTATGAATTAATGATCATTTTATTCTGTAATATCAATAGTACTTAATGACTTAATATAATTAGACTACTTTCACAGAATAAATTATTATTTTAGTCTTTGTTAACTCCACTAAAGAATTCTACAAAGAATGTCCCTAAAATTGTTTTAGGTTCACACATTTATAAACACCTATGTCAACTTTCACATTTTAAAATATTTAAAGTTTTCCTCAAGGCACTGCTTTCTCTTTGCATGTACTGATTAGGTCAAAAATAAAAATAAAATGAAAGAATGTGTACCCCATGTGTGGTAAGCAGACTACCAAAATGATTATCAAATATGTCTAGTACATGACATTTAATCAAATGCTAAATCAGGGAACATTGTAAGGGAATACCTCAATATAATTGAGGTTACTAGGTGATGTGTTTGAAGAATCATCTTTGTAAGCATAATGTGCAGTAACTGCATGAGGGCTTCACAAACATATTGTCCTTTTATTGGTAACAGAGGAAAAATTTAAACATAAAATATGAGGAAAAATTGATGTGCTTTTGTTGTCTTTTAAAATGAAAGAGGCCACATGCAAAAATTAGATGATGGAGTGAGGCATTTACAGCAAACCTTTCGGACAAGCATTAGAAAATATGAACACCTTTAATTCTATTAGTATGGTATAATTAATAACTATGAATGAAATAATTATTTAAATATTTCCCAATTTTTATTTCAGTTTGTTTTACTTTTGTACATATTGCCTTCCCTTGTAATTATTATATGAAAAATTCAAAGGTAAAATAATGAATTTATTGCTCAGATTGCCAGATACATGCATGCAAGACTAATAAATCAAACATTAACTCTTCTTTGTAATATGACATTAGAAACAATACACATTAGAAAAATAGAACAAGATGAAAGGTATTCAATAGTGATTGATATATTGCACATTGCTGTCTAAAATGTAGTTCCTCAGATTACAGATACCAACATATAAAATTGTGGGTTTTTAAATTCATTTTAATGAGAAAAAAGATAAAATAGCAATAAAGCAGTTTCAAAATAGATTAGTAGGACAGTTACAATAATCAATACATTGCATATTGTTGTCTTCGTAGTAACCAGAGGACAATATGTAGACATGAGATCTTGTCTAAACAATATTAGTATAAATCTTTCTTCTCACTGAATGAAGAGAAATTACAAGCTATATTTTTAAAGCATGCACATTAATTTATATTATATATTATGTTTGTTAGCCTTATACATTAGAACTATTTATTTATATTTTACTACAAAATTTATTTTGCTGAAATTATTTAATCTCTAATAGAAACAATATACGATGTTGACTACAAAGATAGGCATCCAAATTGTTTTTCAATACAAATATTATAAAGATATATACAGAGTAATTTTTTTATCCTATGAAGTAAAGATACAATCTGCTGTGATAGGATTTAAGGTTAAATTTTTCCTAGTTTGGGATTCATAAAAACTTTCTCTGATATTAATGACCTTAAGACTTGAAAAATTACAGTGAAAATAATGTTTTTAGTGTAGCTTCATTTGTACTAATAAACCATATTAGAAGAGTAAAAAAAATCCAATGTTTTATATCAGATTATGTTTAAATGTGTTATGGTTTATCCATGATGTCCAATACTGTTTAGCTTTTCAAATAATTAACCAGATAATTTTTTATAATATATTAATGAGTGACATGAAAACAAGTTGTAAAGTAGTATGTTCAAAATAAATATAAGTTTAGTATACATTTTTGTAAATATAAACATGAAAATATGTAAATATAAGTCAATAAACAACATATATCAATCTGCATACATAATTATATATATACATATATATTTATAGTAAACACAATTAAAATACTGGTTTGAGAAAATGAGTTTCTTTTTAGCAAAGAGTAAAGATTAGTACGTAGGGAGAAGAAAAAGATCTATATTAGTTACAGAGCTAAAAGATAATAAATAATACTGCAGACCTGTATTAAATACATAATTCTTTCCAGTCAGAGGCACAAAAATTGTTCTTATTAGGAAATATCTGCACAATTTCTAGAATATTGAGAATGTTATATCCTAGTTAAATATTTTGGGTGAGTATTTCTTCTACAAAATAGGTGTATAGGCCGCGGTGGATGTTTGGAGAGCACCCCGCCCGCAACTGGCAAGCCGTGTAGTGCCGCCTGCTTTTACCTTGCAGAGTCTCATAACCTTGTACATCAAGGAGAATGCTAATGTTAATTCATCAGGTTCCCGACTGAACAGATTCAAGAACAAGGGAAAAGACAGTACAGAAAGGAGACAGTGAATAGAAGTTAATGTGGAGCTCAGGAAAGCTAAGGATGGCCAGATGCTGAAAAGGAGAAATGTAAGCTTATTTCCTAATGATGCTGCCTCACAATTGCAGGAAAACTGCAACAACCAGGGCAATGTGAATTGGACTGTAGATGACATTGTTAAGGTATAATCAGCAATACTCTGGAAAGCCAGCTGCAAGCTACTCAACCTGTTAGGAAACTGCTTTCTTGGGAAAAACAATCTCCCACAGACCACATAATCCATGCTGGTTTGATTCTAAAGTTTTTGTCCTTCCTGGACAGAACTGACTAGCTGGGGATATCGTTCAGCAGCATAAGCACCTAACTGGCAAATGCAAGGTCCTGCAATTGATCCCTGGTACTGGAGTCCCATCCAGTTTGAGTCTGCTTGGGCACTCACTAACATTGCTTCTGGGTCATGAGAACAGACCAAAGCCGTGGTGGATGGAGGGGCCATCCCAGCTCTCATTTCCCTCTTGGCGTGTCCCCATGCTCGCATGAGTGAACAAGCTGTGTGGACACTGGGAAACATTGCAAGGGATGGTTCAATTTTCTGAGACTTGTTTATCAAATATGGTGCAATTGACCCACTCTTGGCTCTTCTTGCACTCCGTGATATATCATCTTTAGCAGGTGGTTACTTACTCAACCTTATGTGGACCCGTTCTAACTTTTGTGGCGAGAAGAATCCTGTGCCCCACTGGATGCTGTTGAGCAAATACTCTCTACTTTGGTTCTTCTCTTGCATCACAGTGATCTTGAAGTGGATACCTGCTGGGCTATTTCCTACCTCACCGATGGTCCAAATAAATGCATTGAAGTGGTTGTAAAAATGGGAGTGGTGCCCCATCTCGTGAAGATTCAGCGATCAGACAAATTGCCCATTTTCATTCCTGCACTGAAAGCCATAGGGAATATCGTCACAGGAACAGCCAAACAGACTCATATTGTGGTAGATGTGGGAGTGCTTCTTGTCTTTCCTAGCCTGCTCATTCACCCCAAGACAAACATTCAGAAGGAAGCTATGTGGATAACATCAAACATCACAGCCAGCTGGCAGGACCAGATACAGCAAGTTATGAATCATGGATTAGTCCCATTCCTCATCAATGTTCTCTCTAAGGTGGACTTTCAGACACAAAAGGAAGCTGTGTGGGCTGTGACCTACTATACAAGTGGTGGGTCAGTGGAACAGATTGTGTACCTTGTTCATTGTGGTATAATAGAACTGTTGATGAACCTCTTAACTGTGAAAGATATGAAAGTTATCCTTGTTTTTCTGGATGCTATTACAATTGTCTTTCAAGCTGCTGAGAAACTAGGTGAAATTGAGAGGTTTATTATAATGATTGAAAAATGTGAAGCCTTGGCAAGACTGAAGCTCTGCAGAACCAAAAATGAGTCTATGTATAAGGCCTCATAAAACTTGATTGAGAAGTATTTCTCAATAGAAGAAGAAAAAGATCAAAATGTTGTGCCAGACACTACCTCTGAAGCCTATAACTTCCAAGTGCAGGATGGGGCTCCCTATACCTTTAACTTATAGGTGTACAACTGAAGGCGGCACCAGTTTTTGTTGTGTACTATGTTTGGTATAAATTTGTCTTTCTCTACTAAGAACTCTTTTTAAAAAAAATATGGTTTGTCATTGTAGCACTTTTTACAACAAAATTATACTTGAAGAGTTCCAAACTGTACATACTGTATGAAGCTCATCTTCTGAAGCAGTTTATTATTTCTATGTGGAATTTCCTATTTTGCAGTGTCCTTTAAAGAAAGATGAAATTCCACCCTGTGATTTACCAAAAAATTAATAATTATATAGCATAAAGCAAGTTATTAATTTCTTGTGACAAATTGAAAAAGGAATGAACTTCTTGGACATTCATTTAAGGCATGGGGTATGTTCCCATTTTCTTCAATAGAGGTTGGCTGCTGATGACATTGAGCACTAAAGTTCACTGGGCACAAGAGTAGGCCATACTGGGAATCCCTTGAGTGCTAAAGCATTCATTTTCCCCCTAATAGCTACACAATGAGAAATGTGGCAATCTTAAGATCAGAATGTTGTGTAAAGCCTATGCTATATGAAGATATCCTGCAGATGAGCTATCTTATGAGGTAAGAAGAGGTCAAGGTGAAATGCTACTCACTTAACATAGAAAAAAGCATGGAGGCTCTCTGTCTTCTAGTTCTTTCAACTATAAAATGAAGATTACAAATAATGTGTTGGGCTGGTGAGACAGTCCAGCCATCTAAAGTGCCCACTTAGGCAAGCTTTGGCAGGTGCAGGGGATGATGCAGAGTTCCATCCCCAGAACCACATGCCTTGCCATCCTCATTGGCTGAGCCAGCCAAAAAATAAATAAATAAATAGATAAAAATTAAAAAAGAATATAAAAGGGCTGGCCAAATAGCTCAGCAGATTAAAGCTACTGCAGGCAGGCGCAGGAGCCAGGAGTTTGATCACCGGGCCTGCTGCGCTGGCCCCTCCCCCAGGGCACACTGAGATGGCAACTGAGACTGGCTGTGGAGGCATGAGCCTGTAATCCCAGCTCTTGGGAGACTATACACAGGAAAATCACTACAAGTTTGATGTAGTAGTGACACCCTGAACACTCTGTAGACCCTTCCCTAAATACAGAAAAAACAATAGATGCATAAAAAGAATGTCTTCTCTGAAAGGTTGCTGCAATGTTTAAATAAGTTAATATTTGAAATTCTTAGAGCACTCTTTTGCACATGATTTGTGCTACATGAGTTTTAATTGCAGTTGTTTCTCATTTGTATAGTTGAAATGGTGAGCAATGAATTTCAAAAGATATAAAGGTTAAAAGCAGGTAAAAATTGTTGTAATTAACATAACTTTAACAATTAGGGAGTAAATGAAACGATGTAATCATTACTTACTTATTGGAGGTTACTATGTCACAGACACACAGTTCTGATCATGGAGATTCAACAGTGAGTAAGTGAGGAATGTCTTTTCCTCTACAGATATTTTAATTTAATGAGTAAGGGCAAAAAAGAAAACAAAAACTTTTATAAATCTTTTACAAATTAGATTCTTAGTTTCTGCCTCCTCCCCAGAAGTGTTTGCTAACAATTCATGACAAAATATACATTAGGGGCCGGAGAGATGGCTCAGTAGACTAAGTGCTTGCCTGGCAAGTTCAAGGGCCTGAGTTCCATCTCTGGTTCTGCCAAAACAAAACAAATCAAACAAAATATACATTAAAAACGTTTTGAAATTCCACACCACACAGAAAACTATCATTTTATGACTTAACAACAGTGCAATGCCAAAACTTAGGGGGATATCTGGATGACACCTTATCTCTAAAATTGTGATGAAAACATGCCTTGGGGGAGATAGGCAGGGGATAGGTGACTGCTGTTTAAACTTCATAAGGAAGTTTGTCCTTTATTCTGTTTTCCTTGTATCAGCTTCAACTGTAATTTTTTGACATCACAGTAATGATTCTAAATCTAAGAACATAGTCTGAGTACAAAGGGAATCATTAAGGAAATTATTCTCCTTACCTTTTCTACAGGACACAGTATTCTTAAAGTATGCAAAAACTAGTTGATTAATTCATGTGATGAGATTCTACTAGTGGTTTGTAGTTAATGATTAGATAAAGCTGTCTACCAGAAAAGATGAGTGAGTACTAACTTTCAGCATTCCTTGAGCCCTGTGAACAGAGAGTGTGGCCTGTAATTGCTGCTGCTCTATTGACAGCTGGAAATACCATTTTTACCATCAAAACTCATAAAGTGAAAGGCAAGTTTTCATATCTAACTGTGATGGGAAAATAATGAGCCTTCTGAAGATTTCCACCTTCTGAGTCTTAGAATCTGAAACATTAAATTACATGGCAAAAAATAAACTTGCAGAGAGAATATAGGCTGCTAACTGGCTGGTTTTGAAATATAACAATCCTCAATTTTCTGGGAGGGCCTTAGGCAATGCATTTAATTACAAAAATCATTGAAAATAGAAAAGAGAAATGCAAGAGAATTTGAGAGACATGTGAGTATAGAAGAAAGAAGTGCAGAGATGCCACCGGCTGCTTGGACAAGGGAGATGGAGAGCCAGACACTGAGGAACAGAGGAGGTTAGCAGGAAGCAGAGAGGGGAAGAGCAGCAGTTTTCCCAAGATTCTCCAAAAGGGAATGTCGTTCTGCCAAAGCACTTGGAATTTGTCCACCTAAGATTCCTTTTCATATTCTAATCTGCAGAACAATGTGCTGACAAATGCATGTTACCTTAAACACTCAGAAAAGAAAACCAACCCCACACCAGAAAAAGACAAAACCAATACAACAACAAAAAATTCTCTGCAGTGGGAAAACCAGATAGTCCATATAACAAAATAGTTAATCTGGATGTTTATCTTCCACTACACGTAAGTATCAACTCAAAATGTGTTAAAGATTTAAACACAAGACTCTAAATGATAAAACTGCTGAAATAAAATATGAGACTCAAGCTCCTTAACAGTGGTCTGAGCAATAATTTATCTAGTAAAAGATTAAAATATGAAGAAAAGCCAAATTGCTGAATAGCAAAATAATAATAGTAAGAATAAGCCTGCATTAGTCCATTCAACCTTCCCTAATAAAATAATGAAGGTCATATTATATATAATCTAGAAGTTGGGAATAAAATTCCAAAGGCTCTGTACTTTGTCAGAAACAATATCTAGTAAAGGCTTAACGTTCTCTGTCCTAATAGGACAGGACAACGTGGTTCTTAGAGACATATGCTATGAGGGCAAAGCCCTCATCTTCATGACCAAATGGTTCTATCTGCTATTATCTTCTTGGAGATGAGAATTTTAAAACATAAATGGAGGGGGGGGGAAATATTCATCCCAGCACAAACTCATTTAAACATAAATTGAATATTTGAATAGACATTTCTTAACGGGAGACACAAAAATTTCTCAACATCACAAAACATCACAAAGATTCAAATTAAAAAGACAGAGAGAAATCACTTAGCATCTTCCAGAATCAGTATCAGAATGATAAATGGTAAGAAGTGTTGGCAGGAAAGGAGAAGAAAAAGGACTCCTATATACTGTTAGTGAGGTGCAAGTTGGTCATCCATTATGGAAAACTGTAAGAAT